>BMAV01024270.1:453495-532505 GCA_019973955.1 Trichonephila inaurata madagascariensis | reverse complement strand
AAAAAAAAAATACTTGTAATGGCTTGCAGCATTGTTTTTTAATTAAAAAAAAATTCGGAAACTAAAAGGTGGAAGACGCTTGCTTTGATAGAAAAAAAGTACCAGAAAATAATATTTAAAAAAAAACAAAAAAACTGCAATATATTTGGAAAAAAAATTCAATAATTTATTACTTTATGGTAAACACGTAGTACAAAAGGATATGTAACGAAATAAAATGTAGCAAATAGTGTTTCTTTTAGTAATGTACTAGCTTATTTTAGAGAATAATAATTCCTTTCAATGAATAGCAAACATCCACTGTCATGACACACAGTCATTAAAACTTATATAAATAATATTTAAGCATATATATTTGCTTCGAAATTACTTTTTCTGGTGATTTTTGAGTGTTCTAGTTCTTTTCTTGTATTATAGGTCCAGTTTTCGTCTATTTTGCCATTTTCTAGATTTCCCCTTAATTTCAATATCAGCTATAGTAATTTTTAGTTGATCCCAAATGCACTAAATCTTGTTCAAGTTAAAATTCAACAAGCTAAATAACTAATCTCATTTTTTTGCTGGGTTAAAAATTTCAAAAAAGCAGTAGAAATGTTTGGTGCATTATTGAGAAAAATAATGTGAAATAATGTGAAAAAAAAAAAAAAAAAAAATAAAAAAAATTGAAATATAATTAAAGAAAAAATCGATACTTAGTGACATTTTGACAGATAAGTTTAGCCGATAGAGAAACAAAGGACAATCACTATACCGTTATAGTTGTAGCCCGAGGTCGTCGCAATTCTGCCTTCTATGCCGAGGACATTTGCGGATCGACATTTTCGAATGCGGCGAGCCCGCGGCTAGCAGAGCCTAGAATCCGTGAAATTCATCTCCGTGTTCCTTGTTTGAACGCGGGGAGAGAGAGCAGCTAACGGAACAGGCTCTAAATTCTAGATTTATGTTATTAATTGGAATTTCAGCTTCGGTTCTTTCCTGTAGAAGCGGGTGTTTATAATTAATCTAAAATTATCCTGTGTATGGAGTGCTGTGAAAATTAATTTTAGTTAAAGTAAAAAGTTTGCTGAAAGCAATAATCAAGACAACACTCAGACAGCAACTTTGTAGTAAGATGCTATCGTTTTAAAATGACGGTTGTAAAAACTTATCCAGATCAATAATAATTAATTTAATTATTACACAATAAATTTTTAATAAAGTGATGTTAAATGAAAAATTATTTCTTTGAAGAAAAATTTTTTAACTGTGGCCAACATTTTTCCAAACATTAAACAATTACGAATTTGATACATTAAATAGCCTAATACTAGATCGGAGTAACGGGCAAAGTAATTGATTTTCGCGTACAGTACAGTATTCTATTCTATTGTATTAAATTAATAGCTATGTATTTCGCACTAGAAATAAGCTCAGTAATTGTTGATGATAGTCGGAGTCGCGGTCCCGAATAGACTCGAATATAATTAATTAATTTATCAGTAGTTAATTTGACAAATGCTGAAATGTATTGTAATATATATTCACTTATTACTATATAAAGTTTGTTTTTATTTCCCCATCATATTATTAAAAAAGCCCATGATTCCTTAATACAGACTGTTGAAGTATACAAAGCCTAAAACAAAACTTGTTTTATAAGTACTAGGTGTACTTTTTTTGCACTGCACTCTATATCTGGAAAAAAATTTTACAATATGTGTAATAAACATATTTATAAATTTCGTCCAATACATTGTAGGAGAGAAAGTGAAATACGCTTTTCTGTTGCGGAACTTCGATCTGGTTTTTTCAAAAAAATTCGTCAATATAGTAGATTCGTTCCAGAAACTTCTTCCATTAGGTAATGGAGATAAGCTGGAATGCTCAATAAAAGAATAGAATCTTTTTACGCCATCTCTGTGTCTGACCAATGGCCGAGAGAGTTAATGACGAGTTTTTCCGGCGATTAGTGGCTGACTGTTTTCCCCATTATTCAGACTGCCGTTTGAATCGAACGGTTTGGGGTTCGAATAAAATGTTGTATAAAACAATGAGAATAGTTTAAATAGGATATGGGGCGTTTTCTAAGCCAAATATGGGTTGATACAGCCATTTCTTTAGAATGCTTGCATGTTTAAACTTCTGTAATTGAAACTGAATTCTGGAAGTATTAACTATATACATTTTAACCTTTGATTAAAATATTATGAATAGACACATAAACCTTACTTATTCATTAACGAATTTACTATTTATAACATTTACTGAAAAAGATCAAAATCATGCATTATTTCAACAAGGTTAAAGTAATTTATGTGAAAAAGATAGATTGAATTGTAAATATAATAAAAGTTCCTTTTATAAAATGTTTCATTAAACATAATGAATTTCTAGTTGGTATTTTTATCCCTATATGTGTGTGTGAAGCTCTATACTTGAAATTAAATAAGAATAAATTACTATTAATGGGATTCACACGTTGAATATGAAGAAAATGAAGTAGAAACATGTATTTCTTAACACAATTTTTAAACTCATAAGTACAGAACCTAACAGCATCGCTTGGTATATGCTGTTACGTTTCTTACATTGATTATTCAATAACTCTTCTTATTAATTCTGAAAAATTATAATATTTAAATTGGGCTTTTAGAATGTATTTTTTTTTTCTAAATGGGATTACTCCATTACAATGCGAAAAAAATTCTTTTTCACAACATTACAAATACTATTAATATAATACTCTGCTTCTTGTAGTTATGAACTATACATTAGCGAGTAAATTCTGTTTGCATAATTCATGCTTCGAAATTTAATCTTAGCTTATACGTAAAGAAGTATCCCTTTACATGCGTAAGGGCTGAATTCCATTCTTACAGAATTAACATTGACAAGAAAATGCTTTC
This sequence comes from Trichonephila inaurata madagascariensis, assembly GCA_019973955.1. NCBI lineage: Eukaryota > Metazoa > Arthropoda > Arachnida > Araneae > Nephilidae > Trichonephila > Trichonephila inaurata. The sequence goes on along the minus strand of BMAV01024270.1, from coordinate 529,620 downwards.
TTAATAAATATCAATCTATTAACAATAAAAAAAAGAAGAAAGAAAAGAAGGAAATTTGCGAATAATAATAATAATAGTTGTGTGACTAAGCTTGGCTTAAATTCATGAAATTAGTTGATGCTCACGCTTGAAAAAGGCGTTACTGCTTTTTAGATTCTATCTATTAATCTACCATAATCCTCCTACAGCCACGTTTGTCATGGACGAACCAAAACATATCTTCCTTTTTCAAGGAGCATATTATTTTATAAGAAGCAGTGAGAGATAAAATGATCTGATGATAGATTTTTTTTTAATTAAAAAAAGCAATATGTACGTAGCATTTAAAAGGTAGTGCCTATAGCAAGAAATATATATGATAAAAATGTATTCACAGACCCTTGCAATTTCTGAATTTATAGTTTCAGAAATCTTGATTGAGTTTTATATTGTTTTTGCTGGAAAGTCTTAAGAAATCTTTACATAATTTATTACCTAATGGGAGATGGGAATAATATGCTGAAAAGATTTACAGTAATCCATATTTCTTTCGTTGTGAATATGCTTTAAATAAAAATAAAAATATATTCGGAACAATATTAACTGCACGTTTATACAGTCCAAATGCATATTGTTGAGAGAACTCGCTTAGGGTAAAATTATGCGAAAGCTTTTGGAATTATTCCAAGATGCATATTCATAAATATTAGTGTTTTGAGAATAGCCTGTATGAATAAAGAAGATGCTTGTGACACAAAAATATTAATTAGTTAAACAGTTTTCTAAAGTATGAAATGTGGTTCAGACTAAAGTGTAAATTTTGAATAATTCAAAAAATTATAGAAAATTTATGTTAATTCAATATTAACTGAAGAATAATTATTAGAAAGCACATATTTTTTCAGAGGGAAATAGAGTCTTTGTTAGATAAAGATTCAAATATATCGGGAATAATATTCCATATTATATTCTGGAAATTGACTAGTTTTAGAGCTTTATAAATAAGAATAATGATAAACATCCCTAAAATAATTTTTAATTTATGTCGGGAAATTAAAAGGTTTAAGCGTCTACTGATTTGTTTCTTAGAACATTCAACGGATATCAAAAATATTTTGTTAAATGGCAACTTGGTTGTACGTTAGTGTTACACTCGTTTTGAGAGAAAGAAATGAAAAGTTTTAACCAATAAGAATTCAGTAAATATTTTTTTGAATAAACCGCTTCGTGATGTTTTAAAGTAACAGGTACAAAATAAAAAGAAAGGCGAGGATAACTTACTTTTAAGTATTTAAATTCAGGTTCTTTAGCTTAAATTTTGCGACAGAGTTGACCGTGCGAGTTTGGTTACTACCTATCGACTGTTTTATACTAGATCCATAAACTAAGTCTATTTCCCAGGAAATTCATACTGGGCTCTCCTAATGGGCACTAACTCAACCAAACATATCGATTAAACTGAAAACTAGGCTACTTTAAAGCCAAACTTAAGATCACGTATCCAGACCATTTTCTCGCTTCGTGACGCCATTCTAAGATGTGATATGAGCTATCTCTCTTGCACATTTAATAACTGTTTAATAATTCACAGTTTCTATATCGAATCCAGTGTAAATATAACATTATTTCTGTCGCATGATATGAGTCACATAGTACTGATAGAACTGTCAAATACTTCACTATTCACCTGCTGCAGCAGTAGTGCGTAGTCTGCAATGCAAGAGGCCGGGAGCTAATGGCGGTCCAATGTGAAAGGCAGGATAATTATTCAACGATTAGGGGGAGTTTGCAAAAAGGTTTTCCGATATCCCGTGGCGCTGGAAAGTTAGCGTGGAGTGAATTTGCACGCTTTTCTTTTGAAGTGTTGTCATTTGATTTTGTAGGGCAGCTATTGGGTGTGACGAAATCTTTTATTGTGTATAGCTTAGTGGGTAGGAATATTAATATAAAATTGTAATAAAATAAATAGCAACTAAAACTCTTTTAAATATATTTCTTGAAATACTATTTTTTTTATTTTATTGCATCTTAGAATTAATTAGCTTTGCGTTTTTTTAAAATACGTAAAAAGGCAATGTGTTTCATTTTTTTTTTTTTTTTTTGGTACTAGCTACACTTTTCATAACCTTTTTATAATCTCCTTTTTAAAATGATTCGCATTATCATTTTTACGTATCATGTGTGTTTAATTAGTACGTTTTCTATTTTTATATACAACTGTTCTTTCCATTCTTTTGTTCAAACTTTATTTATTATTCTTATGAAAGAATTTCAAAAAGACTTCGTTAAGAAAGTTGTTCAACGATACAAAAAGATGATATATATATATAATTAGAGAAACAAATTGACTTAAATAGTAAAAAAGAAGACCTAAAATAAATCTTTAAAGGAAAACAATATCTTAAAATTGTAAAAATTGGTCGTGTGGTTCAAGACAATTCAGATACGAATCATTCGCCATTTATTTAACTCTTTTTGATATATGATTAATAGTATCAAAAACTGGAGGATTTGTAGAATATTTTCTTTCGATATATAATTAAATCAGAAACATTTAAATAGCCAATAAAAACTGAATAAATATATAAGCTTTTTTTATTAAGTTTATAAAAATAAAATAAATAAATAAATAAAACCTATCTTGAAAATAAATTAGCATTTATTACACACAAATCTCTTCATGATGCTTAGACAATTTTGTTTTCGCATGTTACGAATTACATTTATGTTACAAAAACGATTTTAGTTTTTGTACCTAGATATTTCCTGCTCTTATTTTAAAAAGCATAGCAGATGCGGAAGTGAGTGGTTCCTTTCTCTTCCATTAAGGAAGGTATAATCAAAGAGACTCTTTTTATTAAAACTCATGCGACTTTCCTTGTTTAAATACAGTATTGAACTTGTCCTTATTTAAAGTTAGTAAAAAAAGCCTCTCCAATTACAATAAGACAACAAATCAGGTTGGCACTTTTCTTTAAATTCCTTTTCCTGTAATCCTGTTTTAAATGAATGACTTTGTGTGTTTACTTTCTTTCAATGTCATCCGAGTATATATGTGTCGGAACTTCCTAGAAACACGTTCATACACCATCGACAACTGTCATTCTTTTTAAATTGAACGCTTAGATTCAAATTTTAAGGCATTAACCTTTTTATCCATGCACCGTTCCTCCAAGTTCGTATTTATTTAATTACTTCGTAAAATCCTCCCTCATTTGATGGGGGTGAAGGAAAGTGGAATTAAATGATTTGGAAAATAACTGGTTGGTTAACTCCTCATTCACAAATTAATAGTGGAATTAAAATTCTGAGCATTTTTCTAGTCGAATGATTAGATGGCGGAAATTAGAAATTAGAGAAGAGTAAATGTATTATATCCCAGTTTGATGCAACTGGAACTGAAAGACCATTTATGAAAAAATATGATTTATAATTGTGGAATACCACACTCTTTAAAACTCTAAATAATAAGCCTTTTTTTTCTTCAGTTAACTTAGATATTATTTATATCTACATAAAATTAAAATTAAAACTCAGTTACTAGTTCATAAGAATGTTTGAAATAAAAATATGGCGGAGAGTTGCATTGCTGTTTTAATTTGAAACGTTTTTAACAAACAGTTTATATTTTTGTGTTTTGTCTTAAGTACTGTAAAATAAAAAGACGATATGTATACGATAAATATTCTCGAAATTTACGAGAATGTGATTAATAAAACTCTACATTCTCTTTTAATTATGCAAAAAATCACATATTCATTTTTATCAAATGCTTGGATTTAATTATGGCCGTCATTTGGTTTAATTATTGAGATTGGCTATATTCAAGCCTTGCAATCTCTAATAATGAGTTTGGGGAAAGATTTTTTGCTATTAGTTTTGATGTAGTAGAAAAACTTAAAAACACGATAAAAAATTGTTTTTAAAACCTTTTTTTGAACAATGTTAAAAATTATATAAGTACACAAATACACCATTTGGTTGTAAATTTACAATGAACTTTAAAAAATTCAAGTCTCAAGACTATCGAGAAAATATCCTTATGCCTTACTACAGACATAAGATTTTTTCGGGTTTAATATTGATCTCTACCATATATTCGTTTTCACTCAGATTTAAGGTTATTAAATTTACTTTTACAAACAAAAATGTCTAGGCTTCCTAAAATTCTTGAATGATCAATACGAATCTCATCAATTCTAATTTTGTCTTCGTTTTATTCGTAAAAAAGGTTTGCTTCAGATATTTAAGATCTTGTTTATTTATTTATTTGAAAAATTTCTTTTGCAACTTTATCACTAGTAAAATTTAATTCTTATGGATAGATAAAAAGTTACTTATCTGTGTTAACATGTTATGAATATTCTTTATGATTTTGATAGTACACGTTCAGCAGATCTTTTGAGCACATAAATTCCCCGATTTGTTTTTAATCTTTTTGAACGACTTGTTCCACTAAACAAAGTAATTCGTATTAAACTAACAAAAAATTTTTAAAGAGGAGGGAACAAAAAATCTTTTTTCTCTATTTAATATTTCACATTAATATTAAATTTAAATATTTTTTGGAAATATAATAATAATAAAAATATATAATTTTTAATATTTACTAAAATATAAAAATTTATCCTGTTTTTTAATGGCATGCCATTATTTTCTTTGAAATAAACTTTAATTTAAATGCTAGAGGAATAAATTTTGATATTCGTTAGTAGTTAAGAATAAATAATTATATCTAATTCAAAGAATAATTTTTTTTTCGATATTTCAAATGAAATAATGCTATCAGACAAATGATTCATTTTTGTTTTTCATGGTCGTTGCTTCATTACTACTGTTAATCATTTTTATTCTGAACTTTTTGAAATGATACTTATTGTAAAGGCTGTTGTGCAGCATTGTTTTATGAGTGATAAGCAAATTGTAGTGTTAGCTCCACCCTCACATTAATGAATGATTAGATATGTATATTTTAATGTTTTCCAATGTGTGTGTCTATATATTTATTGTCGATAAATGTAAACAATAGCATTTAATAAAATGATATATTCCGTGATTCATTTTTGTTACTGAAAACAAAGTCATCGAATACTATTTTTAAAACGCTTTTCAAACAACTTTAAACTAAATTTAAAATTTAAGTTTTAAAAAAGTTATTTATGTATATAAGAGAGTACTAGAAGTTTTTATGTATTTTTTAAATCTATATATAAATTGATTTAAATTAGGGGTCTTCAACCCGTGGTCTGCGGGCTACGAATGGCCCACTGAAGGAATTTTAGTGGTCCCTCATTTGAATTTGAGGCGATTTCAAAAAAAAAAATTGCCTTGTCTGCTCTTCTTGTAAAAAATACCATTTTTCTTTATTTTGATATTTAAAACATTTCCCTGATATGTTTGATATCCATCTGAGATAAAATCTTCTTAAAATGACGAATTTTTCAAAAAATTTACTGTATCTTAAATAGTTTTATATAAAAAAACCTGACTATGCATAAGCTCCCAGAAAAATTTTGGAAAAAAGGTGGACTCTTATCTTTAACAGGTTTGTTCCAGCTCACCTTTTTTTTTTTTTTTTTATTTTTTTACATCTCTATCTCTATTTCTATCTATATATATATATATATATATATATATATATATTCAATTCTGTAAACACCATCTCTTCCCTTAGAATCCATTATAGTCTTGTAAAAAAACCACTCTTTTTTTAGAAAAATTTCCTGACTATAAAAGTTTTTGACAGTCGTACGACCCGTGGACCATTATAAATTTATCAATTGGGCCCTCGAGCGTAAGAAGTTGAAGACTCCTAATTTAAATGATCATTATTTTAATGATCTATGGAAAGTGTATAAGTATTTATAAATTGATGATACAAGTAAATGCATGATTAATTATACTGATATCTTAAAAAATAATGGAATAAAATTTTAATTGTAAAAAAATGATAAATTGATGAAAATCTGTTATTAAAAGATTTGTTAAAACAAGCTAAGAGCCTATTTTATGCTTCTAAGACTTAATTAGATAAATATGTCGCGGATATATCTTATTTCTTTGTAAGAATATTGTCCCCTACCATAGATACACTACATGCATGTTATGCATAGTAAATATTCACTTTTAAAGAAAGAACACCTGGTGCTGGTTTTTTTCGCCATTTTTTAAACTTTCAATGAGATATTAACTCAAAGAGAAAGCAAGAATATTTGGAATTGATAGAAAGATATTTTTCATCCTTTAAAAATTCATCTTCCTCTGTATACAAAGCAATCATTCTAAAATAGCTTATTTGCCACAAAACTTAAAGTAAAAACATCAAAGCACTTTTAAAAAAAAGCTACATTTTTTCCAACAATGCTTTAATACTCTTATGAATAAAGAATCGAGGACTGTCAGGTAGAATGATTGAGCCCGTGCTTATGGGGACAACAGCCCCTTAATAAAATACCGGATGATGAAACTCCCCGAGGACGAGTACTGTGATGTAGTGAAGTTTCCACTTTATATCATGGATGTCTATTTTCATGAGAATGTTACATTCTATTCAATTTTCGAAAAGTACAAAATTTTGTTAGCTTTAACGGGTCTTAAGAGACATTTCTTTGTATTCTCGTGTATTTCTAAACTTAGCGAACTATTTTCCCACAAAAAGAAAATCTAGGATATAAGAAAGTAGTTCTTTTTGTAGGAATCATTTTGTCTGAAATTTTTTATGAAGTACAGCATCCAGAATCTAAAGGTTGATGAGTTGCTAAAAATAGCTTGCTTTTTCCCACCACTTAGATATATGGAGTAGTTTTTCTCATCATTTTTCTAAAGAGGGTCTGCGTGCAGTTCAAAAATTTTTCTATTTTGTAGTGATCAACAATAAAGAGATACGCATTTATATCAAAAAATCTTCCGATAAGAGTGCGTGTGAAGAATCCATTTATTCTTGGAAGACAGAACACGCTAAGGAATGCAAATTCTGATCTGGAGTATCTTTTTTTTTGCGTGACCTGTACAATGTCCTTTTGCAATGTCCTCCGCAATCCTTTTTCCAACTGATATAAGAAATGCATCTTGGGACACAAAATTTAAAAATATATATATAAAATTTTTTTGAGACATTGCACTGTGTGTGTGTATCTCCCAGGACATATCACGCGATATGCTACGTTCCTCATTTCCAGTGAATAATGGTTGTTTTTCAAATGTGGGGTATAGGTTTAAAAACATGCATGTATCTTCTTAAAAATTGAAAACGCTTTCTCAAAAACATCTTTTTGAAGCATAGTTGTGGGATGAAAAATGATCTTAAGAAAAAGGTCTCGCAGACAAAGAATGATGACATGTTTTCCACAAATTCATTTTGGCGCACGTATGAAAAAAATTGTTTTTGAAAGTCTCATTTCTATACGGATGTTTTAAATTGATCGGTACTCAGAATTTTTAGTCGTTCTCTTGATAAACTGGATATATATATTTTTAAGAAGAGTATTGATAAATGTTTGCTTAAATATAAAAAGAAAATTTTAACATACTTGCTTAAATTTAAGAATTTTTTTTATACCTGTTAAATTGATTGAGGTAACATAAATTATAATAATTACAAGTATAAAAAAGTCGAAATATATATATGTCTGTTATTTATTTGGCTATTCATGTAGTAAAATTTTTTCTTAGTATTTAAAATATGCTGGGTCGCAGTTTGTATCTAGGATTTACCATAAAGTGTTGTGACGAATAAATTTCAGTTTATACGTAAGAATGTGTTATTTCTTTGAATTCAAAATTTTAGCTTGTGTTTATAACGTGAACAATTTTATATCTTATAATAGTCTACTTGATTTTTTTAAAAACATTTTTATTGTTTAAAGTAATATAAAATTGTCTCAATTTTCTGTGTACCATATAATTATATTCTCCCCAAATTGAATAAAATGAATGCAACAGGCGTATATTTAGGTTTTTTTTTTCGTATATTTGAATTTTTATAGCTTTTTAAGTACTTTGATTATATTGATAAATGTATACACTAACGTTGTGTATCATAAACCATTAGAAATGATGTACTTAATTTTTATGGATTGTAATGTACAATCTAGATTTTTTCTCAGTTTTATTATTTGAATACGAAAAAAAATTAAAAAGAGTTTCGTCACTAAGCAAATACATATTTTTTGTGACTTAAAATGTCAGTCTTACGTAGAAAATAATTTAAATGGAACATTAAAAAAATAGCCCTAAACTGTGCATGTTTACATGGAACTAGTTAGTTTCTTGTAAAATAATATGTTTCGATGCTTCACAAAAAAACTTATAAATTAAAAAGGGTTTTGAACTTAATTTTAGCAAATAAATAAAAATCAAGGTCAACAAAAATGAAAAAACTTTATAATCAATTCTAAATATCAGTTAAAATGATTAATATACAGAAAAAAATTTCGTTTGACAAAGATCCCAGAATCCAATTATTTTCCACTTTAACAAAATAAATACATAGCTTCGATTAAAAAAAAAAAAATAAAACATAAAAAAAAAAAAAACAACTGGCATCTCTAAAAAATTGCTCAGTACATCACATGTTATTGAGTTATACATGAATTCAATAAAGATAAACACTGCGAATGTACACGCGCGCCAATACCCCAGTAAATTAACCAATTACTCCTTAAAACATAAGAACATTTTTTTGCCAATGTTCAATGTTTGTAACATTTTGCTCCACTATAATAGAAATTTTCTGAAAAAAAAAGGAATTGTACAGAATCCCCCATCCCACCCTTTGTAATTTGAAACACTACCGTCAATTTCTGGAGCTAGTGAAAAAGACTAGATGTATTTATAGTGGAGAGTAAATTAATTTATCGCCAAATCTAAGAAAATCAATCCATTAACTTGGTGTAGGAGATTTAAAGTAGGTAATATGTTTCTCTCTTCAGCAAGTGTACTAGAGTTGCTAGTAACTAGATTTCCGTACTGACAGGTGGCGTTCAGGAAGCCACTGAAGCGCTTTTTGGAAATCTGATTTATATTGTTGACTCTGCTGCGGTCTATTGGTGATGTTTGTGTGAAATTTGTTGTGAAGAAAAATGTGACTTCGTTAGTTAGATTTAATAAAGAATTCACTAGTATTCTTTAAAATTATTCCTTTAAAGAATTGATTATTTATTATTCAGAAAATCGATCTGTTGATTTTTGACGTGATACTTTTTATGATTTACTCGTTAGCTTTTTAAAGGATTTTCCGATTGTTTTAATTGCATTGGGATCCCAAGAAAAGTAATAAATATCTTCGGGATATATTAGATCAGTAAAAAGAGAGTTTATATAGGTACACGAAAAACAACTAAAATGTAAAAATGAAAGAGTGTGTGTGTGGGGGGGGGGAACTATTACAAATAAATGTTAACTAATATATTCGAAATGCACTTATGTAATATGGTTCGCTTAACTTATTATTTCTATTGAGATTAAAAGTATTATTCTTGTCAGCTATAAAAATGAAATATTTCTTTGATTCGATTCTTTGCTTTTTAATACCACTGGCACAAAATTAATTATTAATGATAGTAATTATTTTGCAACCCAAACATGCTTGCAAAATAATTTATAAATATTTAGTTTTCATTTTTGACATAATTTTCTTTATTTTGAAAATGGACGTCACTTAATGGTAGTTGAATGTATCGCGAATTATGTTTTATAATTCTTTTCAATCGAGTATTTACATTGTATGCAAACTTGAAAATTGTTGCTTGCAATACGCTTTTCAGATTCGTTTTAAGATGCCTGAATCATGTCACTTTGACGAAATATTACAGTAAGAAAAGATTATGCAAATGAATTTGACTGAAATTTTGTTAAAAATACGAACATATTACTAAGAAAGATGTCAAAACCTTTTGTTGATCACGGAGACATAATCAATCAAAAGATACTTTAATAGTGTATGCTGTACAAGAGGATGGGGCAATTATAATACCCACTTAAATAGATCAGGATTTACAGCATGACCTTTTAACATAAAATAATATTTCTCGAAAATACTCAGTTGAACAACCCACTTCTTCCCCCCATGTAATTCTAAACCTGTTTTTTTCCCATACTGTTTTCCAAAAGATCTCACGTTGCGAAATTACTCAATTAAAAAACCCAACTCTTCATGAAATTCTAATCCTCTTTTGTTCCATGCAGTTTTCCTAAAGATCTTACGTTTCAACACCGGCTCCATAATCACAAGTACTCGCAACAAATTTTATTTTATTAATATTCTTTTTTTTTCTTTGCCGCTTTTTAATAGTCTATTTTCTGACTGGTTACGTGGGAGTACTCCTTATATTCTCCCCCATGTGTTTCCGTTTCACTTCAGATATTCTTTAGGGAAAGGGAGGGAACTCCATTGTTCATTATTTTTGTATTGAACCTGGAAACTGGATCGTTCCAAACCTCTAATGGTGCATTTAAAATTTGACTAATGATGTAATTCTCTCTCTAAGAAAAACAAACATCCTATTGATTAACTTTCAGTTTTTAAACAAATACTTACACACATCAGGCTCAAAGACAAACTAATAATCAATATTGTATTTTAGGTATCCAACTACGTTCGGAATTGTGATTTTGCAAAAGCGTACAAACGAATATTTTTTTTTAAATATTTAATGTCACTTTGATTAGAATACACGTATAAAGTTGTCTTAAGGTTATTATTACAATAAAAAATTATTTAAATGCAATATTTTGGCAAAAAATGAACTTAGAATTACCTATTTTTAAAATATTCTCCTTTTATGAAAAATGCTTCTATAATAATAATATTTTTTTTATATATATAGTAAAGACTTCTTCAGAGAACCTGAACTAAGATTTTTAAAAAATTCACATTATTTTCAGAACAACTACCAATTGAAATAATTATCGGTATTTTTTTTTGTTAAAATTTCTTCTCTCTCCGATGTATTAAAATAAGGATAAAAATCTACTTCTAAGTTATACATTTCAAAAATACAAGTTCAGGCTCTCTACAGAGGTCTGAGCTATATGTAAGCAAAATATTACTATTATAGAAGCCTTTTCCATGAAAGGAAAATGTTTTGAAAATAGGTAATTCTAAGTTCATTTTTTTCAAAATATTGCACTGAAATAATTTTTTATTATAATAATATTCTTAAAACAATTTAATTCGTGCATTCTAATCTAAGTGACACTAAATATTAGAAAATATTCGTTTCTTCGCTCTTGCAAAGTGATGGTTTCGAACGCAGTCGGATACCTTAAAAAGTCTTGGTTATTTTCGAAAAGAAAAAAAAAAAAAAAAATACGATTATCTTTCTTACATATCAGAAAGGGATCTAATAGTAATTTTAAGTAACACTTGTCCTCTGGCCTCCCCTTATTGACTTCCCTAATGTATTCTGAATAAACTTCCTCCTCTTCACCCTTCTCAAATACCAAAGTTCACGGAGTCTTCAATTATTAATTTGATCGAGCCTTACAAAGCTTTCTAATGCTACTGAAAACGCTGCATTTAAATGACCAAAGAGAATGCATTCACTGTTATGTGATGATGCAAACCGCGATGAAAGAGAAGCCTTAACTATACCAATTTGGATGAATAGCGTGAATCGTAAATCCAAGACGCTCTTTATAGAATCCTTACGACCATTTCTGGACTTGAATATTGTTCTATTATTGACGAAATCTGTCGTTTGAGTTCCTGAAGTTTCCTCCTTCCTTTAGAAAGGCATTCTCTTTAGATCTGTTGTTCTGCATGGAAATAGCCACGCATATGTTTGTAGAGTTTTATTGTCAGCAGTTCTTTTTGACACTTTCAACACGAATATTTTTTTCTTCATAAAATAAGCATATGCCAAAAAATATTTACTTCAAATCAAATGCATAATATGGTTTAAACACAAATGGTTTCATATTGAAATGCTTTTCACTTGAAAAACAGCTTTAACTTTTTAAATAGAATGAAAAGGAAAGCTTAGCAGTTAGCAAATCTATTTCAATTCTTCTAGTAAATGAATTACATAAAAATTAGTAACTAACGTTATTTGGCTGTGCGAGTTGTTCAAAATACTAATTTTTAAATTATTTATGTATCGAACAAATTTAAATTCTAATCTTTCTTTGCAATACTTTATGTAATGAATTTGCTTAAACTGTTGTTCAAAATAATGGTTTCTAACTTATATTATATTTTGCTGTCTGTAAGTTACTTTTAGAAATTCACATTTTTCAAATATCAAGATGTGGCCTTTTAATAATTCTTTTTATACAGTTCAAATTACAAATTAGTTTTGTAAACTTTATGCAAATAATGATCGTATTTAGCTTCTACTTTTTTAAAAATATTTACTCTGGGAACTCCTCATAAATTAGTAAATTTATGGCGTAGAATTTTCCTTTATGCCATAATATATTACCAACTATGGCATATAAAAAACATTTATTTTTTCTTAAGTTCTGAAGATTTCTTAAGCTTGAATCAAAATTTTGCGCAGCAATTTAAGTAAAACGATTCTTGAACAACGTTTTGTATTTGTTTTATGTAATTAATAATACACAGTAAAACTATTTTTTATTGATATTAGATTATAAAAGAAAAAAAACTGAATGTTTTATGTTAGTATGCCATTCTGCATAGAGAAAATGTGAGTTCCTTATAATTTTAATTAAATATGATTTAATTCCTTTATCAGGGGATACTCTTTCTTTCTCTTTTATTATTTTCACTTACAGACACTTCAGTTTGCTTAAAGGCATCTATACATTTTATTATATCTAGTCTAAATTCTCTACAAATGAGAGATGAACATTCAACAAGAGCAAAACTGAAAAAAATTTGAAATTGCAAGATAACCAGACATTAAAGGATATATGAGAAATTAAAATTATAATAGGGTTTAAAATATAAAAAATGGATGTTACAGTATTATAAACTTGGTGACTTAGAATAGCTTATATATATAAAATAATTTATATAAAAGTGAGGTTGAACATGTTTTAGATAAACATTCAACGAGCAAAACCGGAAAAAATTTGAGATTGCATTATTATTATAACTATCTATAGATATTAAACAGTTAACTATATAAAAAAGGTCCGAATATAAAGTAAAATCTCATTGTTTACCTCTATATTGATAAGTGGAATAACTTTTGCAATTTATGTATCACCCATTCCCATAAAGTTAAATATTCACATATTGTATTTCTTCTTTTATGCTTAAATTTCCATAAGATGTTCAGAGAAAAGCGTATTTACCAGAAATGTATTGTTCATTCAAACAGTTTGACTTTATCTTGTTAATTAAATCTTAAATCTCGGATGACTAAAGGTAAAATCCTCTCGTGAATGACTTAAGTTTAACAGATTCAATAGAGTTAAAACCTTGAAAGGTAATAACTTTCATAGGAGATTGACGTTGTCAAACAAGTAAATATGCTTCGTATTGAGAAAGTTTAATATTGTATAAAGAAAAATTCTCGAAACTCAATTGTACTGGAATGTTTTGGGTCTCAGAATTGTAGTGTTTTGTTTCTTCCAATTTCTTCTTGGGAATGTATAGCTTAATGGGCTTAATAGAATTTCTCTTTGCTAGAGTTCAACTCCTGAAATCTCTCCAGTACTAGAATTCTATTGATCGGCAAAAGGACGTTTAGGAAGTTAAGTGTAGAGGTCCAATTCCATCCGTTAAAAAACCGCCTGCGGGGTGTTTGATTCCTTTATTCTATCCCTACTTGCCGAGGGCGGGGGGTTGTCTTCTAATTGGTATTGGTTATGTGTCAACAAACCCAAGATTCAGAGCAACTCTTCTTGACAACTTTCTCCCTGCGGTGAAATGCTAGAGCTTAATTCGGGCTTCTTGAAAGCCTGCATATCGTTTATGGAATTAAGAGTTCACCTAAGACAACAACTTGAGGCTCTTGAATATTAATAGGATGTAGAATCTGTCTGTCTCAGTAATCAAATCTCAGCAGTATGTAAATATTCGAAGGAGTGCGCAAAAGATTGTATGTCAGCCCAATTATCTTCTGAAGTCAGGAAATTACGAGTCCATTTTTGGAGTTTTTGAAACTTGTGGAATTTCCTAAACTTTGAAATGTAAGCCCAAAGGCGATTTCGAGTTATGCTATGTTGAGCTATGTGATTTGTGGTTGGGGAAATCAATCTCAATTAGTGTAGACGGAATGGTAGTTTTAAAATTAGTCTATTTATATTCTGAAGGCTTTTAGGGATTTTCTAAAAGATAATTTTGACAGATTCGATAAAAATCATTAGACTCCCCAAATATAAGTCCTAGAGACTTAAATATGCTTTGACAGATGAACCAAGAAACTGAGTCTTGAAAATAATTTGCTTTAAGGACTTGAGAAATTTTAAAGAAATTCGTTATTACTGAGTAAATTACGAAAATTTTCTTCCATGGGCAACAAGCAAAATCGTTATTAGTTCTGTTTAGAACTTATATAAGGGAGCTTTACTTAGTTTTTAAGTTTTTGACGTTTCAAATATATAGAGAGAATGAGAAATTTTGAAATTTCAATCTATGGCTATTTTTTTGGAATTTTTTACTATAAGGTATGAGCTGTTTCCTTTTCTCGTATCAGTTATATCCCGTATCAAGCTAAGAATTATAGCAAACGAAACTTAATCCTTGATATCAATATTATTTGCATATCAATAAACCATGTAAAATTATAAATTTACCTTTAATTATCTTATTTACTATATATTAGCCTCTATACCCAGGTCTTTTATTTTCTTCTTTTACGTATTAAAGAAAATTTTTCTTCTAATTATGGTTAACAAAAGAATCGTTATAATACAAAATTGCCAAAAAATTTCAAAATTGACTATAATTTTATTTTATGTCAAGCTACTTTTTTTTACATTTTTCCAAGTTTTCAAAGAAAATAAAATTGAAATGTTGTGTAAAACTTTGCTTGGCGTTATTAAAGTGGAGGATATAGAGGTTGTATAAGTTTACAGTTTCTAAATTTAGTATATTTCTCTAGAGTTTATAAATTTTCCCAAAAGACTTTAAGGTTATTTTAAGTTTTCTCCATTGTGAAGAAAAATTAAATCAAAGACCACAAATTTTTAATGCGCTGTTTTTATTAATTATGTTTTAAATAGAATGTTCATTTATATTTAGACTGGTACATTATTTTTCTTATGTCTAAGTACATGTATTAGAGTTTTGTATAAGAGTTCTGATGACTACAATAACTATTTTTTTTAAATAATCAAATGAAAAATGTACATTTTTTGAGGGTCGAAGGCTTCATGTCTTAGAATTAATTTTGCATAAAATTTCTTCTATTATATTTGAATCAAAAGTAGATTTTTATAGCTTTCTATTTTGTACTGATATGTGATTGGGCTGCAATTATATTTTAAAAGGAGAACAGGAGATTTATTATACTATTCTGATGTTTTTCAATCATACTTAGTATTAAATTTACTTTTAATCACAATCATAGCTATATTAAAGATTAATAAGAATCGACTATTATTAATAGTATTTTTTTCTTTCTTATTTTTTCATTCTCTTTATTAACAATAATTTTTTTTCTTAGCTATTTTCCATGAAATTGCTTTCAAAAGTATATGCTTTTTACAGTTTTGTATTTGTAGATTACTTAGACTGTGTTTTTCAGTTGAATTAAAGGCATCAACACTTTTAAGAAAACTAAATTTACTTCAGAATTTATTAGTTAAAAATCAAATAAAAAAATCTTTTAAGCTGCTTACTTCGTAAGAAAAAATTATCAGTTTAAATAGTTGTTTTATAGATTTTAAATCTATATTAAGAGATCAGTTTTTATTAATCTGTCAATGGATGTATCTTACTTTTTTGTTCCAATGGAGAGCATTAACTTCTTTAAGGTATCCGACTACGTTCGGAACCGGGATTTTAAAAAAGCGCATAAATGGATACATTTCATGATATTTAGTGTCACTTAGATTAGAATACATGCATAAAATTGTTTTAAGGACATTTTGATAAAAAAAAAATATTTAAATACAATATTTTGGCAAAAAATTAACTTAGAATAACCTTTTTTCAAAATGTTCTCCTTTTATAAAAAATGCTTCTAAAATAATAATATATCGTGCGCTTATATAAAAAATAAAGACTTCTCCAGAGAGTCTGAACTAGGATTTTTGAAAAATTCTCATTATGTTCAGAGTTACCACCAATTGAAATAATTGTCGGCGTTTTTTTCTTAAAATTTCTCCCCTCTGTTGTCATAAAATATAGATAAACCCACTTCTAAGTTATATATTTCAAAAATTCTAGTTGAGCCTCTGTACAGAGGTCTGAGCTATATACAGGCAAAATATTATTATAATAGAAGCATTTTTCACAAAAGGAGAATATTTTGAAAATGGGTCATTCTATGTTCCTTTTTTGTCAAAATATTGTACTTAAATAATTTTTTTTTGTAATACTATTCTTAAAACAATTTTATTTACATTTTCTAATCTAAGTGACGCTAAATATCATAAATATTATCCATTTATACGCTTTTGCAAAATCATGGTTCCGAGCGTATTCGGATACCTTAACAGCAGAAGAAGTGAATTTTTGGAGCAGGCTTTCAAATTGGATTTGACAACAAAAGGATGTCTGAAGTTTATTTATACTACTACTGTTTATTTATACTACAGGACTTATTAAATTTTGGATTTACTTTTTATTGATTTATTCATGAGGGTAGTTATGATTAAACGATTTCTGCAATGCACATACGATTAATAATAAAAACCTTTATCAGTAATTATATATAATAAAACACAAAACTATTAATTCTGCTCCCAAATATCTTTTGTATTCGATTCTTAGAAAATTCAAAGTCATAGTTTTTCAAATAAAAGGTAAGACTATCGCGTGCTCGAGAAGATAAAGGAATTTGCACTGAAATCCATTCGAAACAATCCAATTGTTGAAGACATGTTGGTAGTTGGTTCCTCTTAATGGGACATTCATCAGAATATTCTTATAATTAATTTCAAATTACCACGCATTTGTATACTGTTATGTATGATATAAAAGTGGAAGACCTGGCTTGGGCATTTTTTTCACAAGATTCCAATAATTTATGTTGTATGAGTTTAAATGTGGCTTATTTCATTAAAATCTGATTCATGTTGTTCCAGTATTCAATGTCATTTGTGATAGTTACTTCTAAGCTATTCTGCATTAGACGAATAAAATATTTTAAAACCAAATAAAATGCCTGCATAAAATATTACTTCTGACTTTTAAAATTGTTTATTTTTATAAAGGCTACAGTGTTTTGTAATATTTCATTTGAAGTAATATTTCCCAGATAGAAACATTTTTAATATTAAATTTTAATTGAATTCGTTTGAATTATACGTTAATTTTATATTTTAAACTTTTAATAAAAGTTTCAGAAAATGCTTTATTTGAATTTTCTATTGTTTTTATCAAATAAGGGCTTAAGGTATCCGACTACGTTCGGAACCGTGATTTTAAAAAAGCGCATAAATGGATAATTTTCATGATATTTAGTGTCACTTAGATTAGAATACATGTATAAAATTGTTTTAAGGACATTTTGACAAAAAAATTTATTTAAATACAATATTTTGGCAAAAAATGAACTTAGAATAATCTTTTTTCCAAATGTTCTCCTTTAGTGAAAAATGCTTCCGTTACAATAATATTTTGCCTGTATATAGCTCAGACCTCTGTACAGAAGCTCAACTAGAATGTTTGAAATATATAACTTAGAAGTGGGTTTTATCCACATTTTACGACAATAGAGGGGAGCAATTTTAAGAAAAAAACGCCGATAATTATTTAAATTGGTGGAAACTCTGAAAATAATGTGAATTTTTCAAAAATTCTAGTTGATCCTCTGTAGAGAGGTCTGAGCTATATACAGGCAAAATATCATTATAATAGAAGTATTTTTCACAAAAGCAGAACATTTTGAAAAAAGGTTATTCTAAGTTAATTTTTTGCCTAAATATTGTATTTAAATAATTTTTTTGTCATAATGTCCTTAAAACAATTTTATACATGTATTCTAATCTAAGTGACACTAAATATCATGACAATTATCCATTTATGCGCTTTTTTAAAATCACGGTTCCGAACGTAGTCGGATACCTTAAAAGGGAACGCAAAGTGTAAAATTTAAAAGTTAATGTTTATTGTGAATTTAAAAAAAGTAACAACGGTCTCCAAATAATATTAGTTTCTATCTCTTAACAGGTGTTTAAACTTTTTTACTTGCAAAAGAGTCTGGTATACTCGTGAAATTCATTTTTAAGTTAATAAATTAGTAGAAGCAAACTCAATAGCAAATGTCACTTTTTTTGCGTTTTTATAAAAAAATACCCTTCTTGGTTGTATTTAGCAGTCAAAAGTGTTTTTAGCTGGTGAGAAAGCTATTTAATAATGATTTTTTTTTTCATAAAATTCTGTAATCTTATCCAACAAAGGAAAAAATATCAAAATTTCTATTTTGGTTTTAAATATTAAAAAAGGAAAAAGATGATTAATGATACTACTTGCGTGTTTTGTAATTTAAAGGAATTGCAAAGCTCCAAAATACAACCAAATAAAAGTTATACCGTACAATGAAATTGTGTGTTATGCTTACATTTTTTAAAATGCATAATGGGACCATTTTTAGTACATGTGATTTCCTTTTGCAATTTCCAGCTCACTCTAAATATTTCATTTTCTTGGTGGGCCCAGAATATTCAAAACAAACCACTCAGTTTCTTCTCTGAGTGGTACTTTATTTCTTAATGGTATATAGACCAAGCACCTAGAAGGTTTATGAAATCTCATCTTATAAATAGGACTTGGCAGAGGAGAATCGCTCAATGGGGGATATAAATACTGCTCCCTTTCTTCAAAATAACAAATGCTTTTTTTTGAATGGCGCTTTTTATGTGTTTGCAAACAATTCCCATCCTCTCTCCGTCACTTCTTATCGTTATAGTAACAAGGGTAAATGTCTCTTATCCTATCTGAAATCAATTAACTGTCAGTGATATCCGTTTGAAGCATGAAGTACGCTGTGGTTACATTATTTTCGTTTCATCCGTTCCGGAAAGAAGTGCCTAGAGGGTGTTCATCTCGGAAGGTATCCAATTGTTCGTCTCAGACTTTTATTTTTTAACACTTTTAATTGTTCGCTGAAAGGAGAAGCTTCAAGTTTTCTCGTCTCCGAAGCTGTTGCACTTAACTATGCGGTTTTAATGGAATATTTTCGGCATCTACTTTTTACTTGCTATTTTGATACGCAAATTTTTTATTGCTTGACTGATTCATCATTTAAAAAATGTTGACTTGTATAACTCTTTAGTTCTTGTATGTATAAGAATGGGTGTAAGAGTCAAGAGAAAAAATCAATTTTTTAAGCCAAATTATTTTTATTGACTGACGAGAATGCATATCAGAACTTTATGTCAAAAATATAGAAAATGAGTGAATATAGCTATTTTAGTTCACGTTAAATTAACCTACTATTGTTTTAACACAAGTTTGATCATAAAATACAATAATAAAAAAGGGGAGTAAATGATACATTCTAGAAAAATAGTCATACATTTCGTAAATATGACACATCAATAATGAAATGATTTATAAGATTGTTAAAAATGCTTTGTATATTTTTTAATTAAAAGGGAGGATTATAAACAATTTTTACTGTATATTTGAATTTGGAAACTATTAAGGCATTAATAATTAAATTTTATTATTTCTCTGAAGATAGCGGCTTTAAGTTTATTAAGTCGGTTTACTATCGTATTTATCCGAATCTAAGCCACTCCCCAAATTGTCAACACGTTTTTGTGAAAAAATAACAAATAGTTAAAAAAGTTTATTAATCTCCAGTATTTTCAAAATTTAAAAAAAAATTGAATGAGAATTACTAAGAAGTGAATAATTAGTTTATTTTACTTATAATATAAACTTTTAAATGCATACATGAACCTGTAGTTGATCTAAAGATGACAATTATCACTCATCCAACAAATTTTTCCGCTTTCAGTTCTAAGCCGCACCAGATTTCCAGTAGCATTAACATTGAAAAAAGTGCTGCTTATAGATTCAAATAAATACAGCAGTTATAACTATAAAGGTATTAATTATGTCGAAAATGTTATTATGAATTATAATGTTTTCTTTTTACGACTCAGTTCCGAAGAAAAACGGGATGCTTCATCGCATTATATATATTTGATATGTAACCAAATGAAAGCTTCACACATTTTTAAGCCAAATGAAAGTTTTAAGAGGTAAGTCTTTTATAAACAATGAACACACTTAAACAAGTTACTAAAATTCTGGCATGATGTGTGTAAAAAAATGCACAAATTCTACTGCGAATTTTTTTTCCGGTGATTGATTTGAAATCCCCAACATAAACAAATGCGACTTTTCGCTGTGCATGACTCTTTGTCTTGTAAACTTTTAAAAATGCATTGGATAATTTAACAAATTTTAATGTAAGCGTTTCTTGATTTGGACTACTTTGGGCTTAAGCAATCTGTAATTTTGAAAAACAAATAACATCGAAACAAAATTTCTTCCGCAAAATCCCCAAGGAAAATTTTCTCAAATAAAGAGCAGATATCCAGAATATTGTAGATTTATTAGGGCAATCAAATTAATTTATCCACTAACAGTTAGGAAGAAAGCAATAAGCGAAAATGTTTCCTTATACGTGCCTTCTGCGTTTCCTTTATTACCTACTATGTGTCCTGGATCACAAAGCAAGGAGCTCCATTTGCTAGTTCTTGGGTCTGTCTGATCAATAAATGCATTAAAATGATATTCTGACTGTTCTCCCCTTTCTGCTTATAAAATAAATATTTTGTAAATTGTTTTAGCATTGTTTGTGGATAAACAAAACGAATGAACTATCGCACATAAAATGATAGCAGTAAATTGAATCTTCATCGTTAGTGTGGGTTTTATTGTGGGAAATTTTAACTAGATTTGCTTAAATCAGGGGTAGCCAACCCGTGGTACGATGGAGATAAAACAATGCAATGCGAAGACTTACTTTAAAGTTTTTAAAATTTTGAAAAAGTAAATAACCATTTTTTTACAATTTTATTGAAGAGGGGTTGTCTCAGACAAAACATCTCAAAATTTGGATCAAAATATGTTATTGAATAAATGTTTTCTTCAACGAGCATAATAAAATAAATTTCACTCAAAAAAGCTATTAGCATCTGCAAGAGCCAGTCCTAATATAGATGACTTAGTAAAAAAAAAAAATAATTCAAAAGCCACATTAAGTAAGTACTGAGTGTTTAATAATTATTTTTTTTTAATTGAATGATTCAAGTTGAAAGTTTTATTTTATAACCAACCTAATTGATTGAACTTGTAAAAAGTTAACGAACAATAAAACCTAAGTTTGTACTTTCGTCTTATTTATTATATTATTTTTAAATTTTGACTACATAGACTTGAATTAAAAAATGAGCTATTTGTGTATAAGAATTCCATAATAAACCTATAAGTAACATTTTTTCACTTTTCCAAATTTGTTTGTTGGAAAAGTTGGAAGTGACACGCATAGTTATTTTTTTTTATTAAATATCTTCCCAAAAATGTTGGATATCCTTCGCTTAGATAGTAGCTTTTTTATGGTTATCAAAACCTCTAAAATGAGTTGGGCATTGCAATAAATTAATTGTAGCTTTTTCTCAGAGTTCCTCCATTTTTCCATTTTCTTAGGTAAACAACTGTTTAATACTTCATTTATTGATGTGAATACCTTAAATATTGAAGTTGCGTTTTGTTTCAGACAACATGCAAATTATCTCAACGAATAACTGGAATTCAACGTTACCTGATGACCGATTCAAGTGTTTGATTAGAACTACATTTAATTATTGAATAATAATATACATTTTAAAAATATATATCTGGAGATATTATTTAAATTGTATACATATATTCCTTCTTTATTACTTCTACGTAGGTTTTTATTTTTTATTTTAATGAGTATTCGAGGTTATTACATAAAAAATGATAGTTTATTATCTGTGTATCTGTGAAACCAATATTCTTCTTTAATGATTAGGGTTTCACTTTTTAAATTTGATATCAACACAGCTTTATTGTGTGAGACAATCTATATACAGCTTCATTATTAATTACAATATTCTTATTCGATGATATTGCATCTAAATTTTAGATGCAACAAAATTATAACGAGCTAAATTAACTTTCATTCGTGTGTATGCTAGATATTAAGTTATCCTCTTAATGTTTTGACAAAAAAAAAAAAAAAAAAAAATTAGGAGTTTTTCTCTAGATTAGGCTTTAACCCTTTATCAACCGCATTATGATATATGGCAATTTTTTTTCACGCAATATTTTTCTTTGAATCACTGCATTGAAAATTAAGGGATACACATAAATAAAATACTCAACTTGGGTAAATTTAATCTGTTAAAGCTAATTAATTAAATTGGTACCTTAAAGTACCGTCAGTACACGGAGGTTTAAAAAAATTCTCGCAATACAAAATGACCGTGAGAATTTTTTAATTAAGTTTTAACTTAAAACTGCTAAACAACCAGATAACACTAATATTTTACAGCACAAAATATTTATTTTTGAAAATTATAAAACTCTTAAAATTTATTTACTTTTTTTTTACACATAAAAGCAAGTTTTACACTTAATTTGATGATATTCAAAGAAATAGTTTTACTTTTCATTGATACACAAAAAATCATTACACGTCGTGCATTTTGAGTAAGGTTTTGATTGAATGTTTTTTCAAGCACTGCATCTTGGGGTAGAAATGCTGTATTTTCTGAACATGAACTGCTGCACCTTGAATCTTATTAAGTCTCTTTATCGTCTTCTTTAGAATCTGACGAAAATTCCATCATATATATATATATATATATAATTTGCTTTAATTTCTTCATCTGAAAAATCATCTGTTAGTGCATCACTGCTTTTAGATGGTAGGTTCTGTAATAAATCCAAAGCCTCTTGAAGACTGAGCTTCTTTTCTTCCAGAAAGAGAAAAAAATTAAGAATAATGCACCTTGAAAACCTCCTATTATTGTTAAATTTCACTTACACATAAAGAAATTAAATCGTTGCTAATTTTTGAATAAAGAATAGATATTTCATTTAATTGTGTGGTAAAAAAACACAAGCTCAGATTCAAAGTTCAAAGTTTTTTAAAAATGTTAAAATAAAAAAGCAAAATGAATAAGTTAAGCTAAAAAAAACAAAAAAAAAAAAACATAACTCTATTATACTATAGTAATGACACTACAACACAACAAAACAATAATAAGCTACACGGGAGAAAAAAAAATAAGTTCTTGCTCTAACATCCAGTGTACTGTCGGTACTTGAAGTACCACAAAGTTATTCACCTTTAAAATTAATCACATACACTGTTCACTTAGATTAAATAGTCAAATCGTTTTCTAAGGTCTTAACTAACATACAAAAAAATAAGACACTTAACTTTTGACATTAACTATTTTTTCGGAACAAAAATTACAATTTTTGCAATCCGATCAAAATGTCTGCTGAAAACGCAACTTCTGTTTTAAAACTATTCGTCTTCTCCACAAAAATATTCATCATAGTACCTGTGCTGCCATGTATTCTGGAAGAGTGCAATTAAAGTGTGTTCCTGCTAAATATTGCCAGAATATTCGTAAAAATGGTTATTCTATGTAATTTTAAGGCGAGTGAGATACTTATAAGTGTCGTCAGTAGATAAAGGGTTAATAAATGTAAATTTATGTAATTTTATTTGTCAAAGTGTTTCTGCAAAGTAAAGAATAATCCAAGTTGTTTTTATAGGTAAACTCTTACTGTAACATGTTCGTATAAAATAAAGAATTCAAGATGATTTGAAATTTTTAAGAATTGAAGATTACTTTTATCGAAACACAATTTCGAATAGGTCAGATTTAAATTAATTTGATTTTTCAAACATGTATTGTTATCCTTAAGAAAACTAAATTTATTTTTATCAACATTTGATTTAGAGAATTAAAGTTAAAATTTCTCATAAATGTGTTTTTCTTTATCTGTATGAAAAAAATATATGCTTTTTGTTCAGAATACAATGAAAACAGGGTTCCCTTATAAAACAATAGTAATATTACATTTACACAAGTATTAAAATAGGCTAGAATTTTTTTAAACATCACTGCGGGTGTTTTTTTAAAAAGTCCAAGTTTGTAACTCTAAATTTATGTTCTCAGTAAAAATGCCTTTCAAATGTCTAATTCTAAAAGATCTTCCTGTGCTTTTAATTAATCTTAGGTCAATATGATAGAATTAAAAAAATATTTTTAAGGCATGTAAGATTTAATTTGATTGAGTTCAACATTCGATATTCTTCCTCACATTTTTTTTTAAAAAAAAACTTTGTTGCGTTCTTCAACTAGAAGGAGTTACTTGCCAGTGAGAAATAGTTTCTAACGGCCATCTGCGAATCGAATTCATCATACTTTAATCTCATTTTTATATATTTGGAGATGTTGAATCCTTCTGAATATATGAAAAGGCTTAAGATCTGTTCTATCTTATCCATCGAACACATCTGCAGTTGTTTCCATGTCGAAATATGTTTCCCCAAACTCTTCTCGGATTTCATTTTATTCCTTTATGCTATTCCTTTTAAGGATTTTTCGTAAGTTCTAAGTTTGTCCATCAGGATCAACTTAGTAATCCGTTCGCTTTATAAGAAAAGGTCTACTTGGGTGTCTTTTTCTTTTTAATATTTGCGCATTAAAAGATTCTATCTATTAAAAAGGATGCAATGCTTTTAAGGAATTTCCGGAAAAGGAAAATACACTTTAGATAGCCTTTTTTAAAAAAAATAAAGACTATAAATAAAAATTAAAAAGTGTTATACATTTCAAGATAAAAATAATGCTTTGGGGTATAATGTATCCTGTTTTCGTCAATAACTCTCGTATAATGATACCGTTCAATTAATCTACGATAAATCTAAATCTTAATTCTAAGTTAGATAATATTAAACATAGTAATA
The DNA here is from genome assembly GCA_019973955.1 of Trichonephila inaurata madagascariensis. Taxonomy (NCBI): domain Eukaryota; kingdom Metazoa; phylum Arthropoda; class Arachnida; order Araneae; family Nephilidae; genus Trichonephila; species Trichonephila inaurata. The sequence goes on along the minus strand of BMAV01024270.1, from coordinate 504,583 downwards.
GTTTTATTTTTGTAAGGTGACTAATTAGTTTTTAACTGTGATTTTGAAAAAGCACATAAATGAATTTTTTTAAATATTTACTGTCAGTTGAATTATAATATACATATAAAATTGTTTAAAAATATTACTACAAGAATAAATTATTTAAATGCAAATTTTTGGCAAAAAATGCAGAAAGAAGAACATATTATCAAAACATTTTCTCTTCCGAAAAATTCTTCTTTAATAATAATATTTTGCTTTTATATAGCTTAAACTTCTAAACTAGGAAAAGTCCGAACAAAAATTTTTGAAAAACTCGCATTATTTTGAAAGTTACGATCAATTGAAATAATAAAGGGTGTTATTTGTTAAAAATTCTCTGCTTCGATATATTAAAATATATAATAAATTCATTCCTAAATTATGTATTTCATAAATCTTAGTTTAGCCTCTGTACAGAGGTCCTAGTTATAAATAGGAAAAATATTATTATTGAAACATTTTTTTATAAAAGGAGAATGTTTAGAAATTTTTTTTTTCGTGTTTTATCAAAAAATTGCATTTAAATAATTTTTTCTTGTAATAATATTCGTAAAAAAATTTTTGAAGTATATTCTAATCAGTGGCGCACATAGGAATTTTTCCAAGAGGTGAGATTGAGGAGGAGTCCAGGGTCAAAAGTCCACCATTCTTGTATCATTCTCCAATACGCCGCCCAACATATTCTTTTGATTTTATTGATTTTCACGAACAAAAAAAACAGTAAAAAATTAATTTTTGCATAAATAATTAGTATTAATTACTTAAGTTAATTATTAATAATGAATACTTAATTAAATTTTACATACTATACACATAGGATTATAATCCATCGAAAAGAAATCAAGGGCTATGGGGGATCCTGACCCGGGGACCTCCCCTTGTGTGCGCCACTGATTCTATTTCAACTGACACTAAATATAAAAAAAAATTCCTTTGACTCTTTTTTTTGAAATCTTGATTGAAGTCAGTCACGCTAATAAACAGGCACACAATATAATTTCGTTAAAACACACTTGGAATAGACGAAAAAACTTGGAAATGACAAACACAAATAAAATTAGTGCTGACGTATATCGGCGAGAAAGTTCTCAAGATCGTTGTAATGCCAGGTAACATTTATTGGATATTAAATAAATTGTAGTGCGTTCTCTCTCCTTCAAGGTAATCGTAAATATAGATTACAGTCTCGCTTTTCGGACCACGGTTCGAAACAATGTATCACGTAGAAGTAAGATGAGAGATGCCATCTCCTAGTAGGGCGCTTCTATCGTCATCAACGCAAACGGGGCGCAATCTTTCGCCGGGTGGCTGGAAACATGGCACCGCCTGTGATAAATGCTTTTCCATGTCTATAAATAAGGCCAAGTTTTATATTTCTGTCAGCATAGGTAATAATTACTAGGAAGCCTAACCGTAGATCTAGAGTTCTTTCAATGATTTTCTTGGATGATTGAGGGTACTAGGTGTTGTTTTTTGATATTTTGTGGAAAGAAACAATACCGCATTATTGATGAATAATGTAAGAAAGAACCTCCTAAACTTTCCATAAAATGTTAAACACGCATAAGGAGAGAAAAATTGAGTCTTGTTTTAAAACCTTGACAGCTATTTTTTAAAATTTTGGATTCATTTTAGAGATATAAATTGTTTTCTATGCATCCCCAACATTCGGAGTGATTAATGGTGTTAAAGGAAAATAATGTTATCATACTAACCACTCTTGCATAACCTATCATTTGAATTCGACTTGTACTAAATACATAAAAAAATAGTTGAATTCTAATGACTTGCAATTTAAAACGTTGGTTGTTTGTTATAACATTATACATTTATATGATCTGTTATGCGTTCACTTTTAGTTCTCTGGTATTGAGAAATAAAAAGAAATATGCATTTTAAAAATACTATTCTTCAATTAGTCAAATGGCTTAGAATTTTTAAGTTTATGTTCCAGCTTTAGTGACGCTGGCCTACATTTTGATCTGTTACTTTATTTCCTTTGTGAAAAGGATAAATAAATGAAATGGAAAAACTTTCTTGAAAATAATATTCTTATATAGCTCATATTTTTTTTCATCTATCTGTATATTTCTGTAATATAGCCCGCAACATAACATAGATGAATATAATAAACGTGATAAACACAAATTATAGCTGAACTGCAACATCTTTAAAGGAAACCAGAGTTTAAAAACTAGCATAAAAATAATTCTATACACGAAAAGAATTTTTCTTTGAATCTTTCAAATTTTTCGATATTGTCAATCAAAACAAAGAGAATTATAATATACATTTGCTCCGATTTCAATAAACGAAAACGTTTAGTTTATTTAACAATGGAAACAGTTAACAAGCTACAAAATCTAATCTCATTTAAAGTATCTTGTGTAGACAAAATACGTTCAGTGAGTTATTCGTAAGAAATACTTGTAGTCTGAATGGATGTCATTAAATTTTTCTTAACCTCAAATGCATATTTTTGTGTGTGTGTGTATCATTCGTAATCATCATATAACTGCAACTTCGCGGTATTAGCAATCTTATCTTGTTATTTATTAACATAAATAAGCATATATATATAAGGAACTGCACATTAAGAGGGAATTAAATAAACCAAATTGAGAGAAACTCAAAAATATTCGCATCAAAGACGCATTTTTTTTTCATAATAAAATTGCCCCTAAAATTCTTTAGTTTCAAAATTATTTTATAGTTTTAAAATTTTGTCATAAAAAATGTTAAATAGATTCTGCAATGAATGTCGAAGTTTTTACCAGACAAGGCAATGCGTCAATATTTTTGTCAGTAAAAATTGAATTAAATCAAGCAAAAATTTTATAGTTCGATTACTATCAGTTCAAATCTTCTTATGAGCTACTAGAGGAATAGAAATTCCTTATTCTTTAAGCCTCAAAATTCCTAAGTATCATCACCTAAGCCCCTATAACATGAATGCTTTATGGATGTGTATATATATATATATATATATGACAGGCCCCAGGCCTGCTGGTACAATGAGGAAGGCATCATCTCTATAATAACTTCTTTATTTCACTTCAATCACATAAAATCCAACATGGCGGCCCTTTGGCGCGCAACCGAGTAGAACATAAACAACACTTCGGACAAGAGTCACCAGCTAAGCCTTTTCGAGTATGCGTTCTTCTTCATCAGCGCTCGCTCCACCTTTAAATAGGCTTATTTACCCACAAATACTTACGCGATGGTAAAGAGTTCGCTCTACTTTTATTTATTATTTACTTAATTTTGAACCTAAACTTTTCAAACCTGACACACACGCACATATATATATATATATATTCTTGATTCCTTTCTCATTTATACAGTATATGACGGGAAGAAATGATCACAGAAATATTGTAGTATTGCATACGTGCAAAAAAATATCTCACCACCTTTCGAAGAATTCCCCACTTGACCGTACGCACTTATGTCTATGTTTGCGGCGGAAGGGTTGTAGAACTTTCGAAAAATTCCTCCTTCCATACTTATTCAAGTTCCCTGATAACAGCACCTTGGCTGTCTGAAATGTCAGCAAATGTTGTTGCAACGAAATGCAACCGCTCTAGTTGAATACGAGGCAAGACGCGCTTGAGAACAATATACAATTATATTATTTATTTGAATCGGTTTTGTGAGTTTGACTTTAAAAAACTTCTATAAATAGTTTGAACTTCTGCGATACGAATTTTTTGCCGACATTTCAGTCATTAAATTTGCTTAACTTAATTTGGAAGGAGGAATCTTCCAAAAGTTAGCAACGCTATCAGCAGTGCATTGTACCAGGTGGAAATACATCAGAGGTCAATAAAAGGTGACTTATTTATTTTTGTCAATATTTAAATATTGTAACATTTCTGTGATCATTTGTTCCACTTACCGGTTGTTCCTTGTGTTGACGTGAACATGAACGAAAACAGCGAAATAATAATTCAAATAATTATATTCTATGGTAATTAACGCAGGTTCAAAAATTTATTCTATTTCTGTATTTTAGGGCACATGGACACACCAAAGCTCATTAAGTGCTTTTATGCACCCAATGCCTAAATTTAATGTCGTTTATGTTCTGGAAATTAAGTCGAATCTGTGAAATACATACGTCAAATAACCCCATTCCTCATTTAACCTCATTTCTGAATCCCCATGGATGTCACTCTTATATCTGAAAATTACAATCGTTGATTCAATATAACCGTCTTTCAAATTTGAGTGAATCCGCTCTGCTAGGAAGGCTGTTATTGTAATTGATTTCCACATTGGGGTAGAGGTAAGTGCTTTATATAAATGCAGGATAATTCTTTAAATGGAATTATTTCAATTTCTTAATTTGGTTGACACCGCTTTCATTAATTTCTTGCTTTCCGATCTAAATGCAGCATCGCGACAATTTGATTTTGACGGAGAAAATCTTTTAATCTAATAAGTTACTGCATTTTAAACGCATTTCGGATTGCACTGGGGAAGATGCTGCAGGCCTTTAAAATCATATTCTTTAATTTTGTATTCAAATATAAAAGCTCAATCATCGAGGTTTTTGAGTTTTTCCCTTAAAGTTAGTTTGTCTGTTTAAAATACCGACTGTCTGACTTGGAATCCTCTTTTTAAATTAAAATGGTGAGAAAAAAAAACATTGCGAGAGGTTTCCAATCCTTTTTATTCTATGATAAGGATTATCGCTGCATCAGTATTTAGATATCTATGTCCATAGTTAAAAAAGTCTAAGCCAAGTTGTTTTTTATTGAATTCTGTGTTTCTAATTTAGTAAGAAAAGTTGAAATCTTGCCTTTCGAGCATATTAAGGATTGTTGTATTTAAATCAAGTTTGTTTAATTATTCTGAAAGAAAAACTTTTAGTTATATTAAAATTTAAAAGCATTTTTCACTGCATGCGTTTGAAATATTCTGCAATAAGATGATAATTCAAAATACACTAAAAGTTCCAATGAGATAAGTTTTGTTTTTTGAACATAAATGTCATGTGTCAAACTCGCTATCTTCGAGGAAATTCTTTTTTAAGAAAAACGATATTCAATTATTTTTTTCGAGAAATATTTTGGCTTTATATTTTATCACGGTTTGTTATTAAAATTCTTGGAAGACGTATAGAAAATTTTTCTCAAAAGAAATATGCATAATAAATTAATGAAACTGTAAAATACATTTTATGTAACTTCTAACAAATCCGGCTTCGGGTGAATTTTTCTACTTGAGACGTATACCTTTTTCACCATATATTTTTGCATAAATTTATTTTCTCCCTTCAAAAATATTTTAGTAAAAAAATCAGCTAATTAATCAAATCATTTAGTTATAGTCACGAAAGAACTTAAAAAAGGAGTTTCTGTATTTTGAGGAGTTTTGATTTTGCGAAGATTTTTTAAAATATCTAACGAAAAATGAAAAAGACGTTTCTTCAATTTTTTTCACCAATAAATTTCACAATTGCAAGCCTATCGAATTTTCTTGAAATTTTTAGAAAATAAATATAGAAATGAAGTCTCTCGAATAAACGCCTCTTTCTTTTTAAAGGACAAAAAAATGACAAATACTTTCTCTCGTATCTTTTTTATAGGAAACAAATAAATGGAATAGTGATTTAATTATATTTTGCTTTGCGTAGGTTATAAAAATAATAATAAAAAAAGGATGGTGAGAGAATATAATTTTTATCATTAAAGTTAATTCTATGCATATGTTTATGTGTAACAATTTTTATTTATTAATTTATTGTTAAAGTTTATCACCTTTATTTTTTGTACTACATTTTAAAACATATATGACTAATTTTACTACCCAGTTATTTAGTTTTAAAAAAACTGGAATTTTCTGTTGCGAGTTGGAAATTAATACAAAAATAAGCTTCAATAAAATTCTTTCACGTGGTTACAGGAATAAAAGTGTTTTGAAAAAATACTTTGGAAAACATGACATTAATTTCCCCACAATATTTAAAATAAATTTCGTTCTGTAGCATTGCATGTTCATAAAATGTTTAAACAATTTTCGAGAAATGCTTTTGAAGTAAAAAATTCATTAGAATCTATTCTTTTGAGCACTGTTTCTTAAACTTGGGGTCGCCCAAAATTTTAGGATTTTTGATGCATCTTTTTGTATAACTTTTTTGGCATTAACACATAGTTTAACAAATTGTATCTGAAATATAATCAAGATAAGGAAATATATATAACGAAGAACTTTTTAACTTAATTATAATAAAACCATTTATATATTTTATTTGTTTTTCGCATACTTCTGTTAGTTCACAAATTAGTTAATTGTTGAGTTATCAACAGATTCGGGTTTACAAATTGTTTTTAATACGAAAACCTTGGAAGATTTTTGCCTAGGAGTTACAAATAATTTCCGATACGGTACATCATACCTTTTTCTACATCTTATTTATGTGAGACGAATTTTTCGTCTTTAACAACCATAAAGTCAAAGTATCAATCAAACCTAAGGAATATTCAGGAAGCAATTCGTCCGGTGGTGTAGACTATAATTCCAAGATTTAAAAACAGGATTAAAGATAATCAAGAACATTCTCTTCCCTTTGATATTTAAATTCTTGTGTATGCCGTTGTTAATAAGAAGTGATGATCTCAGAAGTAAACTCAAAATGACTACGCTTAATAAACAGGTCATAGTCCAGGGATGGCGAACTAATGGCACGTGTGCCATTAATGACACGCCACCGATCAAAACGGATTGCATTTTAATTCAAAATAGCAAAGTTCAACATGAAGTATCAGGAACAAACACGAGTGATCGTAGCAGTTTTCAGCGGGATTTTCTTAGTTCAAAGAATTTTCGGAAACGCTCAAGTTTTTTATGTACCCTGATGTGATTTCTATTAAGAAACTAAACTTGCCTCAATTCTATTTACTGGAAATTAAAAATTTTGAAATGGAACTGATTGATTTTCCCGTCGAGTTAAATATGGATTAAGAAATTTGTTGAAAAAAGGAGAGAAAGTTGGAATTGATTGAAGCAGAAATATTAAGAAGCAATATAAGTAAAAACGCGAGTAATGAAATTTTGGAAACGTGGAATTCAATTCCAGACACATTTATCTGTTTGGAGAAGCTGGTCCATGCTGTTTTAACCATTATTTTCATCTACCTATGCCTGCGAGTCATTACTTTTAGAGATTAATAACATTAAAGACTCGCTTAGAAACTTTTTAGTAGATGACTCCAATTCAGCATGCGTTCTGTTAAAAGTAACATTTTACAATCCTAACATAAGTTATTTTTCATCTAATCTGCAACAGCAGAAATCACACTAATGTTACTTTAATTTGAATTACACGCATGACTAAAACATTTACTAATATAAAGTACAAAATATAGTCTTTCGTAGTGAATAGTTTTGAGTTGATAGTATTCAGTTTTATTATTTTCCCGATAATTACGTCAAAATTATTTCACGGCACGTCTATATCTCATTAAATATTTCTTTAGAAAAATGGCACGTTGATCCACAAAGGTTCGCCACCCCTGTCATAGTCTATATAAAGTTTATCGTGTAATTACATTGCATGCTTTTTTTATTTTATTACTTAACCCTTAACTTCGCACTGTTGCATTTCTGCAACATATGATTTATTTTAATTTAACAGACTCAATATATTTTTTAATTACCTACAAATCCCTTATATGAGAAAAAAAAGGATTACTGCAACGAAATACATGCTAATTTTGTCACTAGATGGAAGTACATTTTTTTCAGAAATCACAACAATTATAAAAATCTCTGATGCCTCAAGAACTGTGTTTTTGCTATAAAAAGAATCCATTATATTTTATGTTTCCTCTTGTTTATTGACGAAATAATTTACCAGGTAAGAAATTTAAATATTTTATGATGAATAATAAAATCCTCATATAAATTTTTTTGTAATTTGCAGCACTACTGCGCTATGTTGCACTTCTGTAACAAAAAAAAAAATTATTGAAATTCAATTTAAAACTGCTTAATTTTTTTTTCATATTTTTCCCTTTTATTATTACTTGAGAACTAGCTCATATAATTTTTTCATAGAAATTTAAAAAATTGCGAAGTTAAGGGTTAAGTTAAATTTTTATCGATATATTCAAATCAAAAACTTATTGCGGATGTTTATTACTGCGAAACTATAGATTACTACAAATAAAACAGATATAAAACTACCCAATCGTGTGTAAAAGGGTCGGCACTCCGAAAAATTTAAGAGCTTTAAAAAAGTTGCTTTAGAGCATATCACATGAATTTCCTTTTGTAAAATATTCTTAGCCAAAAACCAAATTCCAATATACTGTTATGATGCTACCACTAATCAAACCACTATATTCAAAATTTGTTCCATACTTTACATAAGATGCTTATATGTATACTATACAACTAGCATTTTATTATTTACCTTTTCTTTCAACTTCAGGAGCTCGAATAAACATCAATGGTAGCACTTCAGTTCCAACCCAAGAAGTTTTTTCACTGTCACTTTCTTTTTCCTATTTTCTACTGAGGGAAAAAAATATTTTGCATTATCGATCGAGGATTTGAAAGAGCACAAAAAGGTTGTAAGAAATATTTTCGAGGCTTTTACATACTGAAGGCTTAAGATGTCGAGGGAAGAAACTTCACCTTGTAGACTCCCGCCCCTCCAGGGTTCCCAGTGCTCAAATCCATTATCAACGGCCCATTATGTCTTCGGTGATGATGAAATATTCAAATAGTGGGTGATGGATACACGTAGAACTGCATTCTTCCATTTTAGCGCTTCTTACCTCAATTAATAATTCAGCTCTTCTTCAATTACTGTGGGCTAAAAATATACTGTTTTTAAAGACGAAAGTTGCTAGGAGATGAAGTGCTTTTCTCCAAGAATGCTTGCTTCCTTCTAAGTATCCCCACCACCTGAGTAAAACCTTTTGAAAGTACTATACGGAAGCCCTAGCATGTGTCGGTATTTTTCTTCATTTTCGCCGTTTCTTTTTAGCTTTACATGTTTAGTGTTTAATGGATTTTGGTCAATTGCGTTCAGTGGGGAACCACGAGAGAGAATTGATCTTCATCATTTGAAAATATTCTCCAAAAAGATTCAGTTTTTATTTGTCAAAGAATATATTTCTATAATACCATACTACTTCTATATTTTTAAAAAAATTCTTCTTCTTTTACATAATGAAATAATCAAGGAAAAGCCACCGGTATAGGGTTTATTTTATTTGTAAGCATAAAAACTATTTGTAGCTAGGGATTGCAATACCTTTATACCGGGATACCGAATACCAGTATTTTGGGCCCTTTGTGCAATTTTGTAATACTGGTATTCACACGTTTAAATACCGGTTTTTCAGTATTTAATAGAAATGTAAAAAAAAAAAAATTCTCCACTATATGTTCAGGGGTCGCCAACTTATCAAAATAGTATATGTTTTTGTTTTTATATCTCCCTAACGGGCGAAATTAATTAGACTGTGGATATAAAGTTGTATCGTACAATCAAGGGAAGTGATAAAATATGTGAGTTATCCAAGGAGGCGGACCAAAACTATTATATTAAAGCTCAGAGCGATACTGCACACGAGCAGGTTTCGTAGTTTGATATTTGTATCTGTGAAAACAAGGTTGTAATTGAGAAGAAAGGGCGTAATATCTCGATATTTTTTAAATCGGGGAGTTTGTTATGCACATTGTATTTGCATATCATACTTGTATTTACATATCATCATAATTTTAAAAATGAAAAGGAAAAAGAAGAAAAGAGACTAACCAATTCAAATTTGATCAAGTTTATAGTAAATTTTCTTAAAAAATTTTTCCCACAAACCTCATCCACATTCAAGAGAATTCGGTACAGTTATTGAAGATGATGAAGACAGTAATGCCAATAGTGAAAAGGAATTGTAGGACTTAATGACAGCACAATATTAATGCATTGTTTTTTAAGATCGCATTTCAAAAATTTGTAATAGTACCACAGACTGAATAGTGCTGTTTAACTTTTTTATTTAAATAAATAAGAGTAATAAGTTAATAATAATAAGTTTTTTTACTTTTTTGTGATTATTTATATACTGTTATAATTTAAAAGTTACAAATTAATTTTGTGATATTTACACTCTCTGATAAAACTGGCAAATAAAACAAAGAAACACCTGTATTTTCCTTTTTTTCCTAAAGTTTTTATTACTGGTATTAAAACCTGTATCCCGGTATTAAGATCTAAAAAATACCGAATACCGGTATTGAACTTTTGGTCCGATATTGCAATCCCTATTTGTGTGTGTAGCTGGATGACCTGGTTATCAGCGTTACATCAAAATTATCAGTAAACACTTTCAACATTTCTGACTTGTGAATGCTTACCAGCTATGCATGCCTGATAAAGCAAAATACACTACTAAAATTATTGGATAAATTAAAGTATTTATTCAAAATTCAGAAAAATTTTATAAATGCTTTATTTCTATAGTTTTTCCTTAAATTTCTACGTGAAAGTAAATTTACTAAATGTTAACACGTCTATTATTGTAATATATTATTTTAAAATAAAATGTCATCTTTTAACACCATAAAATACATTCACTATCTATCTTACTTATCAAATTGGTAATGTAATTGGTCTTTTTTTGGAAAAAAAAATTGTAATCAGATATTATATACGCGTAACCTAAGAAAAGGATTCAGCTTACCTAAAAATTCGGGCAAGTAACTATAAGAATGATATCTAAAAAGACTAAATTGACATATTTAATAAAATTATCCTATCATTTAAAAACACTATTTAAAAATAAATATAATAGCAGAGATAAAAAGATTTTTAATTTAATGGATGGCTAGATAGAGTGAATAGAGAGAGAAAAGCCGCTTCACATAAAAAACCATCTCATTATTAAAACAAACTCATATTCCCTTTAAATATTCAGTACCATCGGTAACATAAAATTACAAAAACTATGCTATTTTCAAAATTTAATGAAGTTTCATGGTTGATATGATGCTTGAAAAATAGTAGGCATTGAAAAATATTCCTTTTTAATGTATAATCAAAACTTTTCAAACCTGTTAATGTATTTTGCAAATTCTAAATTCCATTGTTAAAAATTTTTAAGCTTGACGTCATTTAAAAGAAATGCTTTCCCAATTTATTATCGAAAAAGTTTATTTTGGTGTATTTCTAAGAAAATTAATATTGCAAGTTATTTATCAGAAGAAAATTAATTTAAATTCAAATATTGACTAGGGACGGGGTCTTTATTTTGAGGTTGTTTTGAACTGAATATTTTTCAGGAGAAATGCCGCTTTCTTCTAAATGGCTTTTAATAAAAGAAAACTTTCAACTCATTTTCCAGCTGAATTGCTTATTTTAAAAACTCAACGCATTATATATTTTGGTAGAAATGGGATTTCAATTAACATCGATCCTTTAAGTGAAAACTTGTGGTTTTAGAAAATAAATTAATCTAGTTATAAACAAGTCACGCATTTGCGCCATCTAAAAATTATTTGTGTTACTTAAGGGATTTATTGACTAGTACCATTGCATTAGTACATTTCAAAAACTAATTAGCATCCATCAGAAAATTTTGAAATTTTCTAATGGAATCCCGAAATTTTTTGCTGCGTTCATTTGCAAACATGGAATTTAATTCTTTCAACATATTTGAAATGAATTCTTCATATCAAAAAATTTTTTTTTCAAATTTACGTAAAAAAGGTAAATAAAATTAAGGTTTACATATTAAGTGAAAAATTTGCATGCTAACTTTCGTGCTCTAAATTTATCGCTATTTTTTACATAGTAAAGGAGCATTGTACTCTAAAGTTCATTCCGAACTTTAATTTAAAACTTAAATAATATTCAAATCAGTTTTGGAAATCTGTTCTTTATGCATATTTCAAATAAATTTTATATGAAAAGTTTAGCAAATGTTATATTTTAGCATTAGACACAGAATTCATTTTATTCAGCAGTAGAAAAATCAAATGCATATTTATATATTTTTTGTAGTTTTATTATGTTTCGTATGAAATCAGTTTTTTTCTCCTATCTCATGAAGTTTTTTTAACTGTTGATATTGTTAAAGAAAGCTATCGAATGTATGTTACTCTACCCATTAGAAGATATTTAGTATATTTTTGGTGATGTCAACTTTTATTCAACAATTTAATTTGAAATTCATAAGCATTACAGTCGAGCTCCTCTGTGAAGAAGATAATCAGTAACGCATCTCATAATATGAGCTATAATTCAGTGATGGTCATACCTAAACTAGCACCCCTCTCTCGAAGCTTACGGCCTCTGGCATGAACGCAAACTCGTGGCCGGCATTGCATCTGTTGAGTAATGGTGTTATTGAAGACCCGCCTGTGTAGAGGGGGTCAGTACATGTTAAATTTGTTAAGGCTGAAAGTCTTCGCGTTGTCGGGACTGGAAAGTTTGGAGAGTTTGATACCAGTTCAGGTGCATTTGACTGTGGTGGAAAACTACTCGCCATTAACCCTTGTGTCACTTCGAAGAACCCCGTTAACAAGCAATTAATCTTTTAAAGGCTTTTGGGTGGTATCATATTAAGAATTTAAAGCAATTTTTGATCATTTCATTTAAGCATTTCTGAATTATTTTTCGGGCATGATTCCATCGTCTATTAACTAAGGTGAGATTTTACTCAACTAAATTATAACGTTGTTGTAACATTTTAGGAAAAATTTTTAATTTGCTCCTAAATTTACTAATATGTTTTTAATCAATATTTACCATAAAGAGGTTTAATGTTTAAAATGTTCCCCTAATTCTATTGTGTAAATGATTTACATTAATTTTATTTACCCATCGAATTTATAAGAGAGAAACAATTTTACATGAATTTCTACTAATACTTTCTGTATCGAATTATTTCGCTCTTAACAAGATTTGGTATGTTTAATGTATGTTTATCATTTTTGTTATATTTATTCTATTATTGTTCAAAACAATATAATGTAGAAACAAATTTTTAACGATTATTTAAGAATGCATCTTTTTTTTTTTTTTTCACAAAAAAATATACAATGCAAAGCATATTCTTTACGATGCAAGGATTTCGCATTTTAGTCTTCTAGTTCCCATTCCGTAGAGAAAAACTTTGTACATCTTCTTTATTCTAGAAGTTTAATACGCGTAACGTACCAGAAGGGGAAGAAAGCTTTTCAAAATGTATCTCTTTTTTTTAAACCTTCCGTTTAAAGATAAAGCAGACAAAAGATGTGTTAATAGCCATTTAGATTAATACAAAAGATAGTTAACATTGCATTTATAAATAGATTTCCTCCGTTTGCGTGTCTTTTTCTTTTGATTGCGCAGTTTATCGAGTCTGGAGTCTCTGAGGTGTAGATAGAAATTTAATTGTACCATGCCAAATTTTTATTGCAAATCTTATGCGCTTTTGATCAAATAACAAAAGGATTTCTTTCTTTATCGAATGGAAAAATTTTCCTTTTTTTTTCTAACTGGAGCAACAAAATGGACTTTTATTTATCTCTTTATGCAAAGAAAGAACAAAAAGTTGGGATACTTCAATTGTAAGATTTTGCGGATACTCTCGATTTCTCTTTCTTTTTCTTTTTCCTGCGCTTCTAATTTTTTTTTTAATACTACATTTTTTTTAAATACTATAGACTTTTTGATTTTACATTTCTCATATGAAGAAACTAATTTGTAAGTACTGATTCTTTTTCGTTCTTTTTTCCTCCTAATTAAATATTCAACTAATGAATGTTTGTTAAAATTGAACTTCTGTTTTACTTTTTTTTTTTATAAAACTGTGAATACACATAATGAACTCTAAATACACCTTCTTATTAAATTTTTACTCATTTTCTCCTTTGTTCCGCAGGAAATTGCTATGATTCTTGGAATTTTAAGAAAGCGAAAGAGAGTTGTGACGATGTTATTGTAAAAATGATATTTTAATTTAATTACAAAATATCTCTTTAACTTATAAGTTCTCTCTACAGAATTAACAAAATAATTTAATTAAAGCATCAAAAAAAAGTTATGAATTTTTAATATATGTTTATAGAATTACATATTACTTTATATACTTTTAACGGAATTTTTTCAATAATATTTTTAGAAGTTACTAATAAACCCTTTTAAATTTCTATAAGAATTTAATTTAAACATAAAAAAAGTTATGAATTTTTAATATGTTTAGATATACATATTGCTTCATATATACTTTTTAATAGAATTTCTTTAATAATTTTAATAGTTACTAGTAAATTATATTGAATTTTCAAAAGAATTTAATTTAATCGTCAAAAAAAAGTTATGAATTTTTTTACATGTTTAGATCTACATATTGCTTATGCATAATTTTTAGTGGGATTTTTTAAAAAAATAAGTTTTAGAAGTTTTACCAAGAGAAATTACAAATAAAAATGTGTGAATTAAATTCTATATGTTGAAATTTATTAAAAATATTTTCGTACAATTAATATCTTTCAATAAAATGGGGTAAAGTGAAGACTATTATTATTACTATTAAATTATTATTTTCATAAAATAAATATTTTCTCAGTTTTTTACTTTACAAATATGTTCAAAATAAATTATGGCAAGTGCTCTCTTATTTTTTTTTACTTACAGAACTTATTTTTGTTGTGGAAAATGGATTGCACAGATAACAGTACACAAAACAATTCAAATTCTGAAAGGTCAATAATTCTTCCATTTCATCAATTGTAGTTTGAAGCGTTTTGTGAACACAATTACTGCTTTTCACTTTCAATGCAACTATCAACTCATCATTATCTCCACAGTTAAGCTTCGGAAAAGAGGGAATAACTTCGGCTTCGAATTGTAAAGAGCCAATTAACCCAGTTATATGTCTCGGTCTTTATTGATTGAGAGGCGCCAATGTTTTGGGGGATTATCAAAAATCCGACGCATCTAATTAACATAGAAAGTCACGATCACTCAAATGTTTTATCCTTTGCGAACTGAATTATAATATGTAAAGTTCAGTAAAACTTCTCAACACAATTAATGCACAAATTATGTGCTGTCTATCCATTTTAATCGCAAGGCAGTTGTTTTTGACATATAAATAAATCTAATGCTTTTTTTAAAAAAAAAAAAATATGATTGAATACCTTAAGTAATTTTAATTTTACTTTAAAATTCTTAACTATTTCTCATTATTTTTTATTTTGTTATGTCAGAATCACAAGATGTATGTTTTATGAAATAATCAATCTACGTCAAGGTAAATACTAAGTGGTTTAAAGATATCAATTTGAAATGTGTATTGTTTTTTCTCCTTATTTTAATACATGTGTAATACTTTTTTTATATGAAATATTGAATTTTATAAGAAATACAAACAAAAAAGCATTTATTTCAAAGAAGGATATAATTTATTTGTGTAAGAATATTTTCTTAATAAAATACTGAATAACCACTCCTTGACAGTTTAGAACGCTTTTTTTTTCTAAATAAGCTTTTCAATTCTTTGATGATGTATTACAGTTGGTTTATTGTATTAAAACTTGTATACTATCTTATTAGAAAATTAACTCAATCCATTAAATAAAATTAATGCTCCTTGCATACTATGTTAAGGAATACGTTTATATTATAGGGATAATGTTATACCATCCTAACATTTTAGAAATAACAATTGCAATATATTCCATATCACAAGATTAATAACAGTAGTTTTGTGGTTGCTGATTTTTTTAAATTTTGAATTGTACAAAGTGTTAACTTCGAATGATAAGCACTTTTTAAACGTTTTTTAAGGTCTGAGCAAATTAAAACTGAAACATAAAGGCACAAAACGGTATATTTTTCCCTATCTATCAGAAATAATTGCATTCTATTATTCAGTAATATACTTTATCTGAGATGAAATATGGTAGCAGATGTAGCTGAGTTATCATAGGAACTAACTCATGGCCGACGTTGTGGAGTCACGGCCTCGAATTATAGGGTCACTTTAGACTCCTGTAGTGGTGATGGGGGGAGGCTGATGCACGTTAAATCTGTCGTCGCCCAGTCCTCACATTGACGAGGTGTGGAAGTTAGGAGAGTTGGGGGCCAACTCAGGTGTGGTCCTCATCACTTGACATAGGTTCAGAATCACGAGGTTTGTCGCCAACAGCCTTCGAGTTATTTTATGAGACGTTAAAAAAGAATTAAGTCAAATTTGAAATATGAAATATTCCACTTGGTTTTGAAATCAATCTCAGGTTTGTCAAAGGACATACTGAAAAATGAATTATTTTCTATCGAGGGTGTTTATTTAATTTTTTTTTTATATCTTATTCTTAAAAAGAGCTGAATGAGATCATGTGACCATATTATCTATTTGCTTCTTAATGTATCTATTTTTCTGTAATAAGTGCAAGGAATGTTTTATAGAGTTTTTATAACAGCTTAATAAAATATTGAAATTATCTGTTATATGGATAAGTGCATATATATTAAAGGGCAGCTAAACATCAAGAGCACAACGCAAATCAATTAAAGTTAATACATATTGGCTATTATACATGATTTTCTGCTCATACATCGAAAGGATTCTTATTTGAGTCTTATGAAAAAGTATATATTGTTTAATTTTTTTAAACTTTAGGAGTATCACTTCAAAATAAATTTTCTCTAAATGTTCAAAATACAGTGTTATATATAAAAATGACATATGATATTCCCATGTATAGTTTGAGTTAAAGTAACTGAAATTTTCATTTACTAAAATTTCTAGTTATAAAAGAAATAATTTGCAATATTATTAGCCTAAAAGTACTCCAATTCGCCAACAGTAATAAAACTGTAAAATATATTATTTTACTGTAAAAATCACAATTGGAGAACAATATTTTTTCTTTTACAATTTCCTTTGACTTGAAGGCACCATTTTAAAGAGCGCTTTGATTACCTTAACTTAAAATACTTTTATGCATTTAAGTATTTTTTCTTTAATAACGCATAAAGAATTAAAATAAATTCAAAATCCTCATAATTATTGCGTGAAACTATTTAAAGTTCGTGATATATTATAAAAGTTTTTAAGCATAACAAATTTAAGACAGCTGAATTCATCGATTTGTACTAATTACTTTGGACGGTTAAATGGATCGTTATGTGTGTGCAATCTAATTGATTCCTATTAATTTCAAATTCTAAAAGCCAAATAAATTATTCATCAAGTTTTGTATAAACAATGAAAATTCTTCACCTCATTCGGAAGAATAAATGTTTGAAGTTACCTTCAATTCACGGTTCACCCACTGGAATCGCCTACCATGAATAATTAGAAAGGGAGTGAATTTGAAACCTCCCATTTGCATTGCACCTATTTCAAGAACGGCTTTATTTGGAAAATTTCTAACAATACGCAACGTAAATTCCACCCAGAAGGTACTCCCTATCCATGAATGTATCTATTAACACTAACCTCAATCTATTCTCTTGTGGTTAAATTCGGCAGTGAGGTAGAAAATTGACTCATGGCGAAAATAGAAATAAAAACGTAGTGAAGATTAAAAATATATCAGCTTTCGACTGAATTTTTACTTATTACGTATTAAATTTTTCAAATGACAGAAATCGATCATCTGGGAGAAATCTTGGAAGAAAAATTAAAGAACAATCGTATTGAGGAAAGAATTCCTTGAAAGAAAAATTTGGCAGACGAAACTATTAATAAAAATCTACGAAGTTTTAAATTTTTTTTCTATTTTCTCCTCATAATTATTGCAAAAGCATAGTTCTTTTATTTAATTTTTTGATTAAAAACACAGCGCAAGTTGAATGGGGTCATGATTCAGTTACAATTATAGTTTAACCAAGAAAAATAAGATGTTTTCAACTACGCGGTAAGCCACATAGTTGAAAAAATTCATATGTGTTGAATATTATATGAATAGAGGATTGAGAGATTAAAAACAAAGGGGAAAAGACATGTTGATAAATTTCGTATAATGATTTATGTTCTCCGTACATTTTCTCTTTATTATATATATATATATATATATATATATATATATAATAAAAATAAATAAATATATAGAATAAATAGATTAAATATCCTACAAATCAGATGAAGCTTAAATTCTAAAATAGAGAACCAAGAACAAGTTACCAATAAAAAAGTGTCAAATGACTAAAATGGAAAAAAAAATATTATGTTTTCTAAAACTATCACTTACTTCGGGCAGTGCATGTATGTAGTTAAATATGTACATACATGTATATATAAAGAGAGAGGGAAAGAGGGGAAGAATAGTGATCCACTCATTAATTCATTGCATATAAACTACTAGACATATAGACTTGAAATTTCACAGGTTTATTTCTTTTTTTTAAGTACAGATCCGTTAGGAACGGGTTTTGCGGAAATTGACTCCTGGATAAAAGGAGGATGAAGAGGGTGTTTTTTGACAAAAAAACATTTTTCCGTAATTTAATTATTAGACCTACTGACTTTTAATTTGGCAGGCATGTTTCTTTTGTTGTGTTGAGTTCTGCTAAGAATGGATTCTGCGGAAATTAACTTCTAAGGAGAGGGTCCTCTCAAAGCTCTTCAAACCCATTTTTTTTCGTAGAACCAAAGGCTAAAATTAATGCTAAATACTATCAGAATCAAATTTTTAAGCACATAATCAAAGAAAGTAAACGTCTTTACCTTCAAGAAAACTTTGTTTTTCATCGAAATCTAATCAGACTTGAAAAACAACCATACAATGGCTGAAAGATAAAAAACATAAATTTGCTCCCTCCTAAGATGACTACCACCATCCTCTGACTGTGCTCCTAACGATTATTTTTATATCTCGGGATTCTTAAAAACACAATTAAATAGACGTAAAGTAAGAGTCTCCAAAAAAGCTCTTTTGGCTTGGTCTAAGCATTTAAGTGAAGTGTAATATACTAAGGTAAACTAATTGAAAATTTCATGTAAACAAACAACTTATTTCAATGAAAATTTCTGATGCTCTGAAATGGGTCACGCTATTTCTGAATCAACTGGTACGAAAGTTCAAATAAATTAGTAAAGATTTTTACGCATTAAAAAATTTAGAGTAGAGATCAGAAATTGTAGGATAAAATTTTTTAGATAGGTACATAAAGTACAAGTAATGACTGATGTCACACGATGGAATTTAGGCCACAATCGCAGGAACGGTCTTCTATGCATGTTTAAATAGATACGGAATCTCGTCGTTACATGCAATAACTTGCTTAAAATATGGCTGTATAAAAGAGTTGTACATCTAATCGACATTTTAGTTTTGTTTTGAGCAGGATCCCTATATGTGAAATGAATGCAACAAATTTTTCTTAGTTTTCTTATTCTTTGTATTGTTACTAATTACTTTGGTTCAACCGTATCATTGAAAAAAAAAAGATGTATTTCTATATTTTAATGCACAAAGGTTATTATTTGAATAAATACTACTTCAGAAATCACAACGTCTTATTCATACTTTATTTTTAAGTCAATATTTACCATTAAGGAGATCAAAGTTAAATGTATAACTTTTCTATATATACTATGCTTTAAAGCAGAGTTATCTCACTTGAGAGCTCATGGCCAAGCTTTCGGTGTATAAAGCGATCCTTGGGCACAGCAAGTTTGGGAGTCACTGCTTTAGAGCATTATCTGTCACAAAAATGCAAATTTTAATACAGTTTTTAGAAATTAAAACTTAAACATTTTTTTAAAAATTCAAATCTAAAAATGTTTCAAACATTTTTATTATATTATTTCATTATCTTCTAAAAGATATTAAATTTTATGGATTTTGTAGAGAAATTGTTATGTGGTGACAAAAGATATAAATCGACCTAGACAAAATACCAACTGGACACACATGTTACAAAGAAAATGGACTCTTTTAGATCTTCGTTAGAATTTGAACTGGCCAAATACCCTTTTAACGTTTTATAACAATTTAAGAGGAAAGCTGGCAAAAAGAAAAATTGACTTGCTACGTAAATTAAACGTTTTCATTTGCAAGAGCTTAACTCGACCAAAATAAACGTTAATTCTGTTTTCCTGGAATTAAATGCTTAACCATCGCCGGTAATGTGATGAGATATTCTGACATCCTGATAAAGTAGGTCACCCCTTGATCCCTCGGACTAGCCTTCCCTAATTGAATGATCAATATGACGATCACACCAATCTCTAAGACTAAGGGAAACCACAGAGGATATACCTAATAACAGTACACAAAATATCAAGCAAAGTATTATTAATGCTTTTGTGTTGAGGTATTGTTTTCGAATCCTCCTAAATGAGCTACATTTACACGCAGTACATGCATTTTGCGAGCTTTCCAGAAGAGACAAGTTAAGACTATAAAGAAGGGGAATGCATTATATATTTAATCCTTCTTTATAATACATATTATCAAGAACTGCATTTATAAAATTTTCGGGAATATAAGAAATATTTCTCGCATTTTCAGAATTTTCGGAAGCTGAAAAGAAAAATGGGATTTTTTCTTCGATAATATATATAGTGCTTAATTTATTAGTATATTTAAACGAATTTTTACCTCTTATTTTTGTGTAATGGAGCATGTAGCTCCATACAATTTGCTCTTCATTAGCAAAACGACAAACTGTAATAAATTGAGTTGCTTAGCATTAAAAAGTGCTTTTTAATGCTTAGTTTCAAAACATTTAAAACCATAAGGAGTATATCAACTTTTTTTTAATCATAAAAAAATTTTTTAAAGTATTTTGTGTGTGTGATGTACATGTATATATTTAGCTCCTTCCAATAACTTAGCATATTTTTCAAATAAATAGAAAATGTAAGAATTAATTACAGAATTTAAACTTTTCATACTATTTTGCATGAAAATTTAATATATATTGGATAAATTTATTTTAAATGTAATTTATTACGAAATTTTCTTAACCTTAACTGATGGGAACATTTTATTGCATCAAATTACTGAACCAATCATGCCAGCTTTTCTAGAAAAATATGAATGATCCAAGTACCTATTTGTGACAAAATTAAAAATATTAATTCCTGAAACTGGCTACGAAGTTTCTTTCTTGAAGTTCTATGACTCAAACATGGAAAATCCGGAAAAAAAATACCATAAAATAAATCTATGTTTATATAGTTATAACACATTAGTTTATTCAATTATAAACTTAAAATTCAGAAACATAAAAAGAAGGTTTTCCATTTCAATACAAAATAAATATGTAACTTTAATCGATTTTACTTTGAAGGCAAAATATAAATCTTGTTATCATAGGATAACCTTGATGCAAATAGAATTGATTAGCATATTAAAATATTGTGCTCTGTATGCATTGATAATGTCAAAATACGTATTAACGTGGTAACATATTTTATATAAAAAGTTGTTTAATTTATCTCTTCTATAACATTAGAAGGAGTTAGAAGGCCATTGATTTTTTTGTGTGTATAGTACTATAATATATATATTTTTTTTACACATATTTGAAATTTGCGTCAAGATTGGAAATTTTTAAGTAATAAAAATCACACACACATTTCAAATCTTGCAGGAATTGGTTAGATTATTTTCTTCGGCCAGCACTACATAATAAAATCTGTGAAACCATATGCAGTTTTTATCAGAAATGGACTGATTCTCCATATAAATGCCCTTTCATTACAAATAACCAGCCAATAATTTTAAAATGATGCATAGTCCACTAGTAAAACAAGGGCTCCCCAACCTTTAATCACGCCACTTCGACGATCGTAGGGGAGATAAAAAATACTTCTGTAAAAGCTCGAAAGGGGTTACGCTTATTTTGCATCTCCCAATTCCAAGCAGTTCGACAACTCACAAATTATGTCCTCTTTCCAGAATACCACCCCAATCCCTATATAAAAAAGGCTACAGGACCCTGAGGAGAGTAGGGAGACCCCTAGCCCCTCCAGGATAAGAGATCCCCCACACAGTTTGATAACGGAACGCGCCTAGTCACGTTCCATACCCAGCCACCCCCTAAGTTGGTGACGTCATGTCGTCCCTACCAGAGAATAGCTCCTCGATAAAGCCTAGAAATACAAGAGCATTGTAATTAGACCGGCTTAGAGCTTTTTGAAAATTAAATTTACCTTCAGAATGTAGTTTCGAAGAGTACTTTTTACGAAGGGAAGCAGGGGAGTTAATTCACACACCCCCAACCTCACTTTGATCTAAATCTGTGAAATTAGGTAGAAAAAATGTGCTGCGGTAAAAATTAGACTTCATTTTACCAATTTCCTGACTTGATGGGGTATAAAATTTTAAAAAATATCGTTTTATACACCTCATTTATTTGATGAACCGGAATATTTATAAATTATTTCAAATTAATAATAATAGTACTTTTAGGAGAAAGATTAGCACTGAAGCCCTTGAGGAAGATCAAATGATAAAAAAATTCTTTTTGCGCTATTTTTGATTTATATATTTAAGTTAGTCATAAAATTAATTCTAAATTACTTATTAGTAATGCTCTTTTTCTCTCTCTTTTCTTATGACTAAGAATTATGCGAAATTTAAATCGGGCAAGTGTACATATTGCTTGGATTTATAAAACTTTAATTTTGAAGTATGATTATGTTACTCTTATAACATTACTATCTTCATTATAGTAGTATTTTTGTGTTTGCGACAGACATAGGTAAATGTTTTTTTTTCTTTCAAATATGTTAAAATGTGTTACTGAATCGCTAAAATAAATGAGATTAATTATTAATCATATATATAGAAAATCACAAAACATGTGTTCTATGTTCATGATTTAAAAAATGTAGAATTCGAAACATAAAGATACACATGTAAAGAATTATTTTACATCTAAAAGTTGTGTAGTTTGAATTGTATTGCACTTAAACTAAGATTTTCAATATCCTTTAGTTCAAACTTAAAAAAAAAAAAAAAAAAAAAAAAAAAAAAAAAACTCTTCTAAATTTTGTTGTCACTAATCAGTTAAATTTAAAATGTATAAGTTTTTACAAATCCGTTAATAAAGTTTTGTTAAAGAAAGTTTTCACCTGAATTTCTTTAAAATGCTTAACATTCATAATTCTTATGAGAAACAATATAATTATATATTTTGAAATTAATCTATAATAAACCGAATCCTCGTTTTTTTTTTTTCATTTTTGAATTTAAATATCTGATTTGTTGAAGCTTAAATTACTTAACTATTGTACCGTAATTTAAGCTTTGATTCACGATCTAGTTCTTAATAATTGTTTTTACTCATTTGTCTAAATAGCTTTTGTTTAGTTTTCTTTTTTTTGTGTGTGAAATTTTTTACACAACTCTTTCATTCATACATCCTTTGTATTGGCATTTATTCAGTCTTGTTTCAACAAGTAATTAAAATTTACCTTGCTGCATGAAATACATCTCAAAATTAAATTCCTGGACCCCGAAGAAATTTAAAGATTTTATTGAAACAAATCATACTTATAAAAAATAGCAAATAATTATAATAAAAAAAATTTCTATCGGCTTTCTTTTTCATGGAAACATAAAATTAGATATAACACTCATATTATAAAACCAATTAAAACACCGATTGTTAAATAGTTTATTTAATCTTTTTGGAATTTTTTACGTAATTTTTGCATTCGTATTTATTCAGCCTTGTTTGAACAAGGAATTAACCCTTAACTTCGCACTGTTGCATTTCTGCAACATATGATTTATTTTAATTTAACAGACTCAATATTTTTTAATTATCTCTGATGCCTCAAGAACTGTGTTTTTGCTATAAAAAGAATCCATTATATTTTACGCTTCCTCATGTTTATTGACGAAATAAATTACCAGGTAAGAAATTTAAACAATTTATGATGAATAATAAAATCCTCATATAAAAAAAAGTTTTGTAATTTACATCACTACTGCGCAATGTTGCACTTCTGCAACAAACAAAAAAATGACTGAAATTCAATTTAAAACTGCTTAATTTTTTTTCATATTTTTCCCTTTTATTATTACTTGAGAACTAGCTGATATAATTTTTTCACATTAATTAAAAAAATTGTGAAGTTAAGGGTTAAGATTTGCCTTGCTTTAGAAAATCCATCACAAAATTAAATTCCTGGACCCCGAAGAAATTTTAAAATTTTATTGAAACACAAATTATACTTACAAACAATACCAAAAGACTTACAATATTAAAGGAGGTGGATAAAGATCGGTCTTTTTTCACCCATCATAGTCATGAAAATTCAAAGTATTTATTTGAGCTATATTATTATATTTATGTGAACTTCAGGTATTGATCTTTACTTTTATTCCAAAATAGTAAGAAAAAAAATAGCAAGTCACATAAAAAAAGTCATCAAACTTCGGCAAATTCATTCAGTTTTGTTAATTTAAGTGGTTTTTCTAACTTTCATTTGAAAAGAAAAAAAACTGTTAAGTGCTTTAAGCACCACTATATTTTTGGTCTCTCAAATACTACAATTATAAGGCTTTTAAACTGATATTCATTTGTTTTGGTGCATCGAGCGCGTTGATGTGATTCGAAACAAAATAGCTTGTCCGCGAATCAGTCAGACTCATAGAAGAAGTGGACCTAGTACCTAAAATGTCTGCATGACTGGACAAACAAGAACATTTGTCTACAGAAGATGCTCACGAGACACGTTTGATGACATCGATTCGTTGGGTAATTGAAGCAGTAAGCGGTCAGCTCAAGAACTGAAGAGCTTTAAGCAATATTATCCCAAACGTCCAAATACCATATACTGGAGATTATGTTAAAATCGTCTATGCAATTCTTAATGCTTTCCACCCAGCAATACTTAAAAATATTGAGAACGGCAATGTAATTGCTCAACGAATGCTAGATTTAGTGAAGAAGCCTAACTACTTACAACAAACAGAAAAAGGGAGATGTGGACTTAGTTAAGTGACTCTGATATTCCAGATTTTCGACGATTAACATTGAAGGAGCTACGATATTTAACTCTTGAGATATATCAGCTAAGCAAAGCCGATCATACACTCACGAACACCTTAATCAATCGGGGCTGTACTCTCTTTACGTAAATCGAGAAGATTCCTTAGTTGAGAGTCACGACACACAAGTTCAAAAGTATATAACATATGGATAAGAACAGGTACAGGTCATAATCCAAACATTGAATGGTATTGTTAGTGCAAAGTTGGTGCTAGAGTTGTTGGCTGCTGTGCACATGTTGTATCTGTATTTTGGTACCTGAGATACTGGCGCCATAATCATACTCAGACTAAAACATCAAGTCTTGGATATGCTTATACACTTAAAGATGCTGCTACTGGATGGTCCAGTGACGATTCAGCCAGTGAAAGTGAGACGGAAATATAATCGAAGACATTTGATACAAATAGTTTAACAATGTTATTTTTCTCCTGTTTTCTCTATTTAATAAAAGATTTGTTTGAAAAAAACTTAACATTTTCATTTCGACTGAGTATCAGTGTTAAAAAAAATACATAATGGCCGAAAAAAGGCCGATCTTTACCCACCTCCTTTTTCTATCGGCTTTATTTTTCCTGGAAACATAAAGTTAGATATAACACTGTTACTATAAAAAGGATTATAAACACCAATTACTATAAAAAGCCAATAAAATGTTAAATTTGCAGAAATATTCGAAAAGGAATACTATTTCAAATTCTAAAGATATTGTATTTAATAGGATATATATATATATGCTGTAGTTTCAAGATAACAATCTCTTTTTCTACCGAGTAACAAAACTGTCTTGGTAGTGAATACTTGTATTCTGCAAGAATACGTCGAACAGAGATTTTATTTGCTATTTCTGTCGATCGCTACAAGTAAATCACTATTTCCCTATGCATGTTTGTTGTTTAAAACACTTCACAATGCTATTGTTTCAGCTAATTTTTCATGTATTGTTGATTCAACAGGAGAGCAGATATTTTACCGATTTTCATTGTCTAAAAATATCACGTTTGAATCGTTAAAAGTTTCTGCCTCCTTTGGAGTTATTCGTGAAAAATTGTATGGTCTTTTACCTTCTGGCTCTTACATCCTCCCCTAAGCGATTTTACCCTCTTCCATAATCTATCTCGGGAGATGTATTATAAAAGAGACGGAGTGGGAGGGGAATAAGCGTGCTCCAGTTTTTCCCCAGGGAAAAGATATCTGCTCATGGTTTCTGTTACAGTAACTTACCATTCTATTTATGTTGTATTTTTGCTCCTCTTTTTAAATCTTTTCGTCTCAATTCGAATAGAGACTTATAACAGTAAGGATCGGTGAGAGATACGTTCAGAAACTCAAAATATTTTGACTTTCAGCTTTAATGCTGTATTGCAGTGGTCCAAACATTTTCAACTCAAGGAACCTCTAGAACTAGAAGGTGTTTTCGTGGAATCCCCAGAACAAGAAAGTGTTTTCGTGGAACCCTAACCTACACACACTCTTAGAAGAATATATCTTAAAATAATATTTAAGTTAGACCAACAATAGAGATAAGCGCAAAGGCTATTAAAAAAAGTATTGCATTTATTACTAAAAAATTTAATCTACTTTTAACATAATTTACTCATTAATAATGTTAATCTGTGATCCAAGTGTCACCTACCCATGTATTATGTTTAGTAACTGGGATATGTGCTTGTGCAATTTTTCCCATAAACTGGAGAAGTCTAAGTTTATCGAGAATAACTGCAATCACCTTACATATTCTGAGTTTCATTTGTTTCTATACTTTGTTTTTGTAGCCTCTCACGTTGAGAAATATTTTTCACTTCAACATATTGTTCTAAATGGCATTAAAATGTTTATTATGTGTGAGAAATACTGTATATTTTGCATGAATTTGCTACATAAACTTTAGGAGCTGTTTTTGCTTAAATTCAGATTTTTAACATCGAATTTGTTGATAAGTCGAGAAGTTTTTGTCCTCTCCTTTACTGTATGTGTTTTTTCACAAATACAAAAAGGAGCATTTTCCATTAGAAAACTATTTAGTTTTGCAAGACATTTTACTAACGAGTATAAAATTATCTCTTGGTACCCAGGATAGTAAACAATAAAATATTCACAATCGAGTAAAAAATATATATATTAAGATAAAACACATTTTAATATTCTTTTACTATATTATAATAAAAGTTTAGAAAGTATTGTAAAATAAAGATATTATGCATAAATAAAATTTTTAGTTTCTTAATGAGAGAGACGAGCTTTTAATTTTTGTGGGTATACACAAACATCATAAAGAACGTTAATCCATTTTGAAAACACATTTATAACTTTTTTTTGGATTTTTTTTATTGGGATTCATGGAATCCCGGGGAAGGTTCGTGTAACCCCAGGGTTCCATGGGACACAGTTTGAAAACCATTGCTATACTGTATTCAACGAATTTTGTCTCTGATAATAATGATATCAACAAAATTTAGAGCAATTAGTCAAATCTTTATTGAGAATCCAGCTGAAATACTTTTTTTTATAGATTATTATTTAAATTTGTCACACAAAATGTTTGGTAAATCCCTTTCATATCAAATAATTGGCATTTTGTTTCAATTGTGATAGTTTTTCACCCCCTAATCTTTCATTAAAACTAGAAATATTCTTTTAATTCTAATCCAGATTAAAAGGAGCAGCAACGTCTGAAAAAAAATTTAATAAGGACTGAATGATTTTTTCTGACTTGAGTTTTCTATGTTATTAAAATAGTTTTTTTTTCCTTTCGATAATGGCATTCAAAAATTCAGCTGTACTCAACAGAGTTCTTTTTAAGCAGAAAAGGAAAAGAAAAGATGTTATTTAAAATGATTTTTTAATGCGTTTCATAAGGACCTCTAAAAACAATAAATTTACTTAATTACATTTTTAAATAGACGTGAACTTGTTCTACTAATATAAATAGGATCATTATTTCTTATTGTTGCGTGTACTTCCAATTAACAGAGATTAATGAAGGTTTTTGAATGTCCAGAAGTGTGTCAAAAAATATTGCGAAAGAAATTTAAAAGATTATTTATTCTCTTCATCCTTAAATTTAAATCGAGAATTATAAAATGTATAAAAATTAGAAATAAGGGACGTTTATCATCTCCAACGGGTGAAAAGCTGCATTTTTTTCGTTAAGTAAGAAAACATCTCTCTTTGTTGTAAAATTAAATTATTTCGTTTCACCTTCAAAAAACATACCTAAAAGGGTAAAATGAACGTTAAATACAGTGATAATCGTTTAACACAAAATTGAGGGGATTAAAATATTTTTTCGTCTTAAAAGAATTTCATGTTAAACGATAGTGGGGGGAAAACATATTTCAACAAAAGTTTATTAGAGTGCATTTTATTTACATAGATATGTATATATGCATGTATTTAGTAAATAAATCAATGAAACCAAACGCATTCACAAAAACTTAATGAAATTTAATACAAAATTTTTAAGTTTTTTTTTGAAAAAAAAAAATTTATTGATTTTTTTAAAAACAAACAAGGGTTTTTCTTTACATTGATTTTTTAAGCATAAAACTGTCAACAAATTGTACGATGTCAACCATTTTATTATTCATTTGATCACTGGATTGTGTGCCTTGATAACTGAACATACTTTTCATGATGTTTCTCATTTCGGATGAGGTAGGAACAGGAGCTGCATGACTCATTTCATTTTTGTAGTCGGAATCAGCACCAATAATTGTTTTGATCTTTGAACAAATTCGAAAATGTTTTTATCTACCATAATTGGGTTTGTATACACATTATCATAATCTACTGCAACGAATTCTTCCGATGATACAGTAGAACAGCTCATATCGGTTGGTGTTTTCCGTATTTTGTTCATTTCCAGAAGGAAAATCTTTTCGTGTTAAACTATTTTCGTTTTGTGTAAAGAGAAAAAAATGCATGAAAATACATAGCAGTTCTTCGAGACTGTTGCATTATTTTGTATTAACCAATATTTCGTCTCCAACGTTTTCGCATTAAAACTGTTTCTCTGTACTGGAAAATATGTAACAAAATAAATGATGGAAATATGAAAAAAATCACTTTAAAATCCATTCCAACAAGTAAACAGAACTAAGTTAAAGTGGAAAACTTGTAATACATAACTAGATGTTATGCGGAGGGAGAATAACATAAATTGCAAATTTTCAATGAATATTTTTGCATTTTTGGTACATGAAACTTAACTACTTCAAAGGAGAAGAAAAAATAGTAGTACTTTCAATTTTCTTTCCTACGGATAAATGAAAAATGGATTCAATAATATTTTTTCGTAAGTTTAATCTGTTCGCAAATATTATACCTCTCCCTTACCACTCGGAAACTATTACAAAAATCTGTGCTCGTTTGACGGTCTCTTGCAAGGATTTTCTTTCTCTCTTCCTCTCTCTCCTTCACAGACATTCACTGACCCCCAGCGAAAGGCAGAAGCCACAATCGGGCTCACTGAAACGGGATAATTCCTCTTCCGGAAGAAAAGAGATCCGGGAATGGGTCTGCCAGGTGCTTTTGACACTCTTTTCGGCGATGACAGTGTGTGTCTCGCCAGACCAGATCCTTTTGATCTATAAATCTAACTTTGCTCAGAATTTAGGCAATGGTGGATTAGCTTTTTGCAGGATTCCTACCTGATTGGTTATGGATCGAAAGGTATCTTATGAAATGAAGCAAAACTTAGTCGCCCATTTCTCGTCATTTGTAAATAAGGCATGTCAATAAATGTTTTGCCGTAGGTCATGGTAGGAGAAAACTAATTTTCATTTACTCGAGATATATATAAGCATTGCAAAATTTCTTATATGAATTATTTGATGGATTTTATGATATTTCACATCGATTATTTTTAATTAGTCACTGAATAACGGATTCTATTCGTGATTCTGACTAATCCTTAAGGCTGTGTTTTCGCCATATGTACGACAGGATGGACTTAACGCGGAGCACATTTTGGGATAGAAAAAAAAGCCTCAATTTTTATAAAAATTTATGAGATTATAACTCATGCATTTGTTTATAATGTAGTGTTTTTAAAATTTCAAAATATTTCATAAATAATCCGTTTTTCTGTTTAACATGTAAAGGGATAGCTCATTTAGCATTAAGGTATAGGAGAAAAAATGCTAAACACATTTTATAAAAGATATGTACCGACAAGGATAAAAATGAGTAGTATGATAAAATAAGTGATTCTCTACCGGATAGGGAAGCCAGAATGTAACATTAGTGTTTGAGTACTTTTATATCTGAAAAAATATTCCGAAATTGGGTCCTATTCTTTAACATTAGCCGAAGACAGCCTTAAGGTAAAATTCTTTTTATGACGTTATATGATTATAAAACCACTTTCTATAAAGGAACTATGGTTTATGTTAACAAGGGTTGCTGTTTAAAATCAAGTGAAGTTAGTGAGATTGTTTACATACGAAGAGAGAGACTAAGAAGTTAATATTGGAATCGTCGTAGTTCAAGGTGAAAGAATTCGTCGGGCCATTCAAGGACTAGTATTATTGTAGAGGAACTTTTGATAAATAAAGTTTAGATTTTAGATATTAAAATTATTATTTAAGCTGACGTGCTCGCCATAGCTTAGGTCGAATTTAGATAGTGATTAAAAAGTTATAATAAAGTGTATGTTTTTAGAAAATGTCTCATACTTTCGTGAACCCTCACTCTTCAGTCCGCGACAATTGTATTAATTCTGTCAATCAGCCAGTTCGAATGTATTGAATCATTTCAAACAACTGAAGAACAAAAATAATCTGAAAAAAATAGGTTTTATAAAGGAATGTTAGGTCTTTTATTTAACGATTGAGTTTCTTTAAATGCAGTTATTTTCGGATATTGTTCTCAAATCGTGTATTTCATTAAATCGCTACCTTATTTTCCTCTAATATACATAAATTAGGGCATAGATATATATTATTTTCAACCCTTTATCTACCGACGCGCGTGGTACTTATAAGTACTACTCACTTTAAAATAACATAGAATAACCAATTTTATGAATATTCTGATAATACTTAACAGGAATATTCTTTGAAATCCACTCTTCCAAGATATATGGCAGCACGGGCTCTATGATGAGTATTTTATCGGGGAAGGCGAATAGTTTTATAGCAGAAATTGCGTTTTCAGCTGACGGCGTTTTCAACGGATTGCAAAGATTATCATTTTTGTCCCGAAAAAATAGTTAATGTCAAAATTTAAGTGTCTTATTTTTTTTTTGTATGTTAATGAGGACCTTAGGAAACGATTTGACTCTTTATTTTAAGTGAACAATGCGCATATAATTAATTTTACAGTGGAATGTCTTTAATTAATTAATTAGCTCTAACGGATTATAATTCCCAAAGTTGAGCATTTTGTTTATGTATATTCCTTAATTTTCAATGTAGAGATCCAAAAAAAATATTGCATGAAAAAAACTGCAGTAAATCATTATGCGGTAGATAAAGGGTTAAATAATTGTAACGTATAATGTGCAAATTGTAAAGTATAATCTTACACAAGTAGTAAAAGTGAAGAGGTATCTGCTTTTAACAAGTCTGGGCGAAAGAGTACTTTCGTATTTTTCTTAGCAATTAAAATTTCATGGAAACTGATGCATTATAAATAGATAAACAATATCAATTTTTTTTTCATGTGCAAATAATTTGTTAATTTTCTTATGATTCTACTAAGAAACTACCTTTTTTTGTTGTAATAGCGATATCTTAAATAGCGCATTGAACTGACAACAGATTTTAGTAATCACTCCACTCATTACAAAATTAGTGATCATTTCATAATTAATAAGGGCTTCATTTGTTAATTACGCGGGGAATATTTATCAACACTCCTATCTTTCTGTTAATCTCATTAAATTTGTATGAAACAAAAAAAAATTCAAGTTCTTTTTAAAATAATAATTTTTTACTATATGTCTAATAATGTTTATAGTACTAACATTTATTAACATCATTAAACATTAAAAAGCATACAAAAATTCTTTCATTAGAAAATTAGAAAGCATTTCTTTTTGGTTAGTTGATAAAAAATTATTTATTGACGGACTCGGAATAAATTTTCTCTCAATCTTCGTGATCAGTTACAGTGTTTTCCACTCAGAATCTTATCTTCTATAGTTAAGTACGGAATTTGTCATGTTCCAGTAAGCTTTCTTTTTTCATATGGAGTTTGCTTTTGTCAGTTACTACGGCTGACACTTCTCTCGAGATGCCAAACTAATCTTCGCTATTACGATTTTATACTTGCTATTTACTTTATATATTTATATTATTTTATTTATTTATTTGCATTTAGAGTTTTGTTTAAATCACAGCTACAGGTCTTGTCCTAAATTAACAATGTCTTGGCGCAGCTTGGCCAAATACAACTCCTTCGCCATAAATCCAAAGAACCGAATCACCCAGCATATTATCCTATTTTGTATTTCAGTGGAAAAAATAATGTACATGGTTATTGTAACCACTTTAACTTAGGTGCATTACGATATCTTTCACAATGGTTTTTTTAAGTCATTATAAAAGGAATAATTTTTAACATTCGGAATAACGAGCGTATGTCTGGTTTCGTTATGAACTAAAGTTGCTTCTAATCAGTTGTAAGACGAAACTTGTTTTTATAACAAAACATGTTATTACGTGAAAAGGTATTTCGGTAGACATAAGTTTGTTTTGTTTTTCTGAAATTCAATGCCGGTTTCGTCTCCTGAGAACAATTCCCTTGTTTCAACATTTAAAATAAGAAGCAAAGTTTCATCCAATTAAATAATGAGGGAAGGAAATATAATATTACATCATTATCTTTGGTATTGGGCGTTTTGTCTACGGAGGGGCTTATATTTCATAGGCTAAGCGCTTATAACTAGAACTATAAACAAACTGCCCGTAATATGTCTTTTTAAAAGCATTTAAAGGCCAGGGTATAGAGAAATACTATACTTTTATACTCCATCTTACAGTTCTCCCAAAACTTTTTAACCCGAGGAAAGCCACTAGTTTTTTTTATTTATGAATCGACTTTCTAGAAGCTTGATTACCACATTAACTATACTTTAATTGATAAACCAGTAATTAAGAAATTAATTTTAAGTCTATGCGATGATGATTAATTAATAAATAAAAAATTTCCCGCTTAAGATTTTGATAAAATGGATAAAAATATAATTTAAAAAAAAATTCTTCTTTAACCCCTCAGCCGATTAAAAGTTACATAATTTTCTCCTCAGAGGCATCGTTTTTCATGAAGGAACATGTAAGCGGTGCTTTGGGGTGGGTGGGTGTAGAAAAGGAATAAAATAAGCAAATTTTTCTCTGAAATAAATAAATCCTTCACAAACATTGTCAAGGTCATTTTATTGCTTTCCAAAGTCTTCGGAATAGTTTTACTGACAGCAGGGTAAAAAAAGGATCATATTTCGGAAGCCCGTGGTACTTAAAACACTGGCGGAGTGAGACGGATACATATGTCGGCGGCAGTTAAGGGATTAAATCCACGTCAGTTTTAAAATACATTAAAGTTAAAAAATATCTGGAAATATTTTAGCTTAGAAAACGTTGCATTTTTTTAAAAAAAATACCCCTGTATAAAACTTAAATTTGATATTCAGTCGTCGTGTTTAAGGTAAACATTATTTAAGGCTGTTTTCGGCTAATGTTAAAGAATAGGATCCAAATTCGGAATATTTTTTCAAATATTAAAGTACTCAAACATTAATATTATATTCTTGCTTCACTATCCTGTAGATAATCACTTATTTTATCATACTACTCATTTTTATCCTTGTCGGTACATATTTTCTTTTATAAAATATGTTTCACATTTTTTCTCCTATACCGTAATGCTAAATGAGCTATCCCTTCACATGTTAAAAGGAAAAACTGATTATTTATGAAATATTTTGAAATTTTAAAAACACTATATTATAAACAAATGCATGAGTTACAATGTTACAAATTTTTATAAAAATTGAGGCATTTTTTCTGTTCGAAAATGTGCTCCGCGTTAAGTTCACGCTCTCATGCATATGGCGAAAACAGCCTTAATGAAGTAATAATTGTGGTTGAAAACTGTGGTATACCGTTGTTTAAAATGCAATTACTAAGACATACACAAAACAAGAGCATTTCTTCCTGAAGGTAAAAAGAAGGGCATGGGAGGTTTGTATGTATGTATCTTATATCCTCTGTTTAGAATTAAGGAAAAATTCTTTTCAAGGCTGTTTGAACTAAGCCGGAAGGAGAAGAAAAGTTCATTTTTTTCCCGTTATCTGTACTCGCCCAGAATAAATCTTTCTGCTAAGTTATTTTGATCCTCTCTCTCCTGTCAATCTGTGGACGTCTCGCTTTAAGACCAAAAGAGCTTCACTTTACACTGACACAATTACTTTTAAAAAAAATTCTGACTGAATGAGAAAAAAAAGTAAATTTTTTTTGTGCGTGAAAAAAATACCTTTGTTCTTGCAGTTTTTCCGTCTGATGGACTTTTCGCAAATTATTCTTCCAGAAAAAAAGACTTCTGCTAGAATTCAATTGACGTCTTAAATTTTTATTAAATTCATGAGCCAATTATTCCATTGTGAATTCGTCTGGAAAATACTCTTAATTTTCTCAACTCTACGAAAAAAAAATAAGTTTGATCAAAAAGAAAATGTTTTTAAAAGTCAGAACGTCTGATTGTGGCTGCGTTTCGAAGTCACACATTCGAAATTGATTTTGAATAAATCGAATTCCCTGTCTAACACATTGTATTGAAAGGTTTATATCGTTTTTCGCATTTTTAAAAATCACGTTAATTTTTTAATATGCAGTGATTTCTAGTACATTTTGGGAATTAATATTAAGTAACACGAAATAAATAGATACATTCTTTCAACATTTATTAAAAAATGATGCTTTTAGTAATTTTTAAGTTTCATAAATCGACACTTCATTATTCAGGGAGCAAATCTTTTAGCACTAACTATCGAAAATTAAACTATCGACTAACTATCGATAATTCAAAGTTAATGTATATTATTAATATGAGATTTTAATCATTTTAGGTAGTTACCAACTAAACTTTAGATTTCCAAGTGCTTTAGCAAAAATCTCCATATATCTTTCAACTAAACAAGAATCGTGATTAAGTGCTTTTTTGGGATTTTTTTTACACCTACGTTTAATCACTACGAGTATGTTTTAAGCAAAATTATTGTATGACGAATGATTACATAAGTTTTATAAAAAGTATGTACAACATATTCTGATTTATCGATATTTGGTGTTAGTACTTATTATTTTCAGTAACACATTTAAACATAAATAACACAAAATAATTCTATTCTTAGGATTTATTTTTAGGATTAGGATTTTAAGTTATTTAGATTATTTTTGTTTATACTAAATGTTCCTATTAATTCTATATTTGAAATTAGAGAGAATCACAATATCATATTGATGCCAATGAAGTTCCTAATATTACTATTAAACTACAACTGAGGTAAAGTTGTTTTAAAGAAAATGAGTAGATTACTGCGTTTTTTGAGTTCCAAAACTTTAAAAAGTATGTACTACTATTTCCCATCAATAAAAGAATATCATGTTTAAAATTCTGTATGTACTTAATGCAGGGCCAAAGTAGCCGAATAGTCATAATAGGGAGATTTGTGGACATTAATGTCCTAGTCAGGCCGCGGTTCGAGTCTTGATTCAATTAAAAGTCCATCTCTTAACCTTAAATATTTAACAAAAAGGAGTCTTAAAGTTCTATGGTGCGAATGTAGTAATTAAAACAGAGAGATACCATCTCTGCTGCCAATGCTCTTCACTTAACCGTAGCTGAAAACTGTGAGGATACTGCAAATAGTTGGCTTGTAGCTTCTAATGCAGGATTAATTTAAACCAGCGTTCCTCAAACTGTGGGGCACGCCCTCCTAAGGGGGC
This sequence comes from Trichonephila inaurata madagascariensis, assembly GCA_019973955.1. Taxonomy (NCBI): domain Eukaryota; kingdom Metazoa; phylum Arthropoda; class Arachnida; order Araneae; family Nephilidae; genus Trichonephila; species Trichonephila inaurata. The sequence continues at coordinate 468,637 of BMAV01024270.1, read as the reverse complement.
ATGATAACTTTACGAGGGGGTACGAGCATATTGAAAAGTCGAAAGCAAGAGATTATTTTAAAAAAATATGTATTTACTGAAAGTAAACAAATAAAATGCATTCTGACATAATAAAAAATAAAACACACATTTGCACCGATATAATACACTTATGAATATAGCAGTACTGCACAATGTATTTAAAATTAATTTAACAGTACTGAGTTAAGAAAAAGTTTAATATTTACCAGTGAACCCATGAGCTTGTCATACATAAAATTATATTTAAAAATTAATACTTATCTTGATAATTTGTATATATATATATACAGTTTATAATTAATCCCTAACTGCCAATTAAAAGTTACGCGATTCGCTCCCCAATGCCACCGTTTTCCACATAGGTGAGTGTATGTGATGTATTGGAAGTGAGGGGGGGGGGAAAGAAAAGGAATAAATAAGTGAAACGTTCTCTGAAATAAGTAAATCCTTCGCAAAACAGCTGTCAAGGTCCTTTTATTGTATTCCAAAGCCTTCGGGATAATTTTATGGATAGCAGTGCACATTGTATTTCGGGAAGACATATATATACGTCCGAGGTAATTAACGTTTTGGTTGAATGAGACGATTATATACGCGTGTGGCACTTATGAGGTTAAAGCTGTATTGTAGCTTTAGCGTCAAAGTATAGTATTATGGAATTCAATTCATTGTTATTGTATGGAGGGGATGGGGGGCGCGATGAAAGTTATGATTGAATATTGGGTTACAAATATTGAAAGTTTTAGAAGCACTGATTTAAATTATCCAGGGAATTCTCTTGTGTCTTACAAAAGAAAGTCTTCTAGGACTACATTTCACTCCTTATTCTCCCATTACTTATAGATAATTATTCTCAATCCATTGCTATATATTAATATATTTTTTTGCTCGGCGTAGTTAAATTTAAATATGACTAGCATGCTTAAATTCGAAATATAAATTAACGTTGTAGAAAAATTTTCAGTTGCAAGAGAAAATATATAAACGATTAAACAACTCTAAAAAATGCTTTCTAAAATTTTATTGAGCTAAGGTTTATTTTATGTGAGAGTCATCGTTTTTATTTTCTAAATAAAATAATTCAGAGATGAAACTTGATTCTTTTCTGAATTTTCTCGGAATGAAATAATTCATCGAAAATATCTCTTCTCTTTCATCAGAGCTGTTTCGTAAAGAGCAATATATCAAAAGTGGAGGGCTCGTAAGCTCAAATGAAATACGTTGCATTAGCGACTACTCGGCAAATCCCTTGAAAGTGCTACAATTTTTATAAATTGCATTGCTGCGATACATTAAACGCTTCCATTAATATTCAGAATGACAGGAATGATTTAGCTAAATCCGTAATTTTTTTTATCTTTGAGAGGGAGCTTACTCCTGTTGTACTTTCTAATTTAGGAAGAAAACAAACATTTTAACAAATATTTTGTTCATCTTGAAAGCAAACATTTATTCATGTGTTATCTAAAAGTGAATTTTTTTACATTAGTTCAGTTTCGTGAAATGTTTTAATAGATTTTACACTCTTCACATTGTATCAAAAAATAGAATAAATGAAATGAGTTTTTAACTACATATTTTAGTTTATAACTATTTTAGTAAAAATAATTTTATACTTAATACTTGGCAACAGTTCAGCTTTAATTTTTCTAGCTTTGAATATAGATTTGGATAATTGAATCTGACAATAATTTGTTTATTTATTTATTTATTTTTTTTATTCATCCTGATCTGAGCATTCTTCCCATACATCTTTAGATAAGTTATCTTTTTATTTATAATGAATTTAGAACTTCTGTCCATTATATTTTGTAGGATTTCACTCAGTATTACAAAGAAAAAGGGGGACGGTTTGCTAATTTTAAACGAATTAAACCTATTTTTTATGTATTTTTCAACGTTGTCCTTTGTCAGCATTATTTATAACACAGCAGCATTCATCTTTTTAAGTTTTTCAAATTCTATTATTTTTTTTTTTAATTTTTAGTATTTAGTATTCTGTCTCTCAAGTAGAATTTATTAAATATTTACATTAAAGAACTTAACACTAACACATACGAAATATTCAGTTAAAATCACATGTACATGAACTCAGCAATTGATCTAATATATAAATGGGATGCTATTTATATATTTAAAGTATTCATGATTTTGTTAAGAGAAATCGTGTTTTTTATATTCTCATGCTTTAAACTACTGTAATTGTTTCGTCAATGCTATCATATGTATAATAACTTGAACTCAATTAAATTATTTGAAAATTTATATACATAAGAGTATATATATACAAAACATATACACTTCTAAAAGTAGATTAAAATGCTATTTGAAATATTATTACAACCTGTTTAGTTACGCCAATAAACACATCTTTTGCTTTAATATATTAAAGCTAAATTTTTTATTGCAAATAAAATAATACATAAAAATACCTTTCTGAAATTCACTGTCCGTTAATTTTTTCTGCTATTTTGCGAATGTTTCACATAAGTGACGAAGTCAATATAAATACATTTTTCAGCCGAATGTATTATTTAATTATTTAAAAGCTATTGTGCAAGCGACAATTGTTTTTTGTGTGATAAAAAAAACTGCGTTCATACAATACATGATTGTTTTAAAAGTAAACTATAATCAATAAAGTGTTTATTATATCATATGTGTTCACATACATAATGATCAGCTTAAGTTATAGGCATCGAAAAATCTGCTATCCTATAACAAGATCTTCAAGATATATTTAAAAGCATCATTCTGAAAAAAAGATTAGTTTTGTGGTCTCATTACAATTGAAATTAGAATTAGATAAATTTGAGATCTCCAATTGTAATCAAATAATATCAGACCTTATTAAAGAGAGTGAGTTAAGAGCTGGATAGAAATCTTTGTTTTCTATCTCATGCATAAAAACGACCCCAAAAAAGTTGCAATCAAACAGTTTTTCCATCTGATGCGTTGACAATCCCATCGTACGAAACCAATCTTTATTGACCCAATACTCAAAACATCATCACATTCGTTCAGTGTATATGAGCTTAACAGTTAATTTCCTATAGTTTGTGTGACTTCTTTATTCTGCCCTCGAATGATTCTATCCAATATGTTTGGGGTGCGAGGTGCTACTCTACGGAACAAATCATTCTTCGTCAGTGAATTTTCGTCCGGGTTGGGGAGGGATTACCTAGTTCATCAAGGCTTTCTTCCCTTTGTGTGGAATAAGCCTCTTTAAATATGCTGCAGCTTATTCTTGTAGATGTAGCTTATATCTTGTAGTTCCATGGTAGAAGATCGTTAAGGGAAAACCAATTCCGATCGTCTGCAAGATGTTATTTTTGCATACGTTCTAATTCTATTTGCGCTTCGCGATAAAATAGAATAAGGTTTCATCCTATTTGAAACAATTTTTACTTTCTACTATTTGTTAAATTTACAGAACACAGAAGACTAAATTGAATATTTCTCTTCATTCTTGTATTTTCAAAATAAAAGAAGTAAAAGCGTCCATGTACTAATGAGTAATATCTATTTATCATTGAAAATACTTGAAAACTGTTTGCTTTTGTGCAAGCTGCACTCAGAATTAAGTTAAGAGTCATTTCTAAAGGGAGAGGAAATTTGTTTTGAATAGCGAGTAAATAGATTATTTTTGAAGATATAACATTTTAATTTAATTTCGTTTAATTTACATTAAAATCTGTATGAATGTAGATATAAAGTCAGAGTGTATAGAAAATGCAATAAAACTTACTCATAAAAACAGATGGCTGTATTTCATCAAATATCTCCATTAGTATTCGAAAAAATATTACTAATAAACAGAAAGATACAGAGTCAAATTACATTTAGGTAAAAAAAATGAACTATTATACAGGGAGTTTAAAAACACTGTACAAATAACTATATAATGTATGTGCGTCTAAGTAAAATGAAAGCACACTAGAATTCTAAATTTTTAAGTAATAAAAACAGTCTTGTTATTAAAATATCTTCATTTTGTTTTTTAAATAAAAGAAAAAAATATCAAATCAGTCAAATGGTTTTAAAAAATTAAATGTAAGATAAAGGAATCTATGTTATTTAAAAGAAATATCGCAATGAAACATTTAGATAACGCATTGAAAGATCAATCCTTTCTCAGAGTTCTGTAGTAATTTATTCTTTTTCTCTTCTTTAAATAATATATTTTATCTTCACAGTTAAGACATATATTTCCTCTCTTCTGCTTAGGTTGGTGGTTCTGGCAGTAGTCCTGGCGAGTGTCGATTTTGGAGATGATTCGGTCTGCGTCGCAGATCTGTATGAACACGTTTTAGGCTACATGGTAATCTTGTCTGGATGCGTGGTCGTCGAAGCATTCATCTCTTGGGTCAGCATGCGAGGGACGATTCTTGCTACTGCCCCCAGAACATCTATGCAGTATCTCCTGTACGTCAGACTCGGTGAGTATCCAATTTCTTGCTCCTCAAAGAAGATCTTTCTTTCAGTAGTGCTTTTCTAAGCTGAGTGGGGACAGGGGCGGCTCTAGGGCCGGACAAATCGGACCCCTGACCAGAGTAGCAAATTTTAAGGGCGGCATTTGGACCAAATTTGAAAAAATATGTTGTTTTTTTGTTACAAAAAAATTGATAGATTTTCTGAAATGTTATTGGGTGTGAATTTGGTATTTCATGTAACGTATCTTATTTTTTTATTTTGCACTCTGTATATTTAATGACAGTTTTCTTTTATGTTGAAACTTTAAGGGTTTGAGGCGGGAATATATGTTAGAACACAAAATTTTATAGGTTTACACATCTTTAACAAGTAGCTTTCTCCCCATCCCGGAGTGAGGTCATAACTGACACTCCTTTTCCCCTTACGATGTCCGGTTTCAGCTATCGAAAAGGGGACAAGGGTAATAAGAGGTTTGGGTAGATAGAGAGCCACAGGAGATGCTTTATTTTAATCTTGAGTGTAGTTATTATAAACTAAAACAAACGCTTGTGATCCCCACCATTAGTAGACTATTTTTCAAAGAAGCAGAACTGGTTAAATGAACGATTCCTTCTCTTTCATTTCATTCTTATGAAATAATAACAAGTAATTACTTCCTTAATTTCAAATTATTTTGAATTTTTTAAGACTTAAAATAATATATATATATATATATAGAGAGAGAGAGAGAGAGAGAGAGAGAGAGAGAAGGGCGGCATTGGAGAGAGGGGTGGCATTTTCCATTTTTGTCCGGGGCGGCAAAACTTCTAGAACCGGCCCTGGTGGGGAATGTTCACAAAATAGATTGCTATTCGTTAGAAATCCTTAATGTTACCTGTTGAAGCTACGTAATTATTCAGCACAGCTTTGTTAGTTATTTTAGTTATTTTCTTAAATAATAACGTTGCTATAGAAAGCGGGAAGGATCTTAAACTTTCAAAAAAAAAAAAGATTCAGAAAAATTCCTCATTGTTTATTATGAAATCGAGATTTTTATATTGATTTAAATATTTTCCTGATGACATGTTGTGGAAACCTTTTAAAAGGAATCGTTGATGTCAGATATCAAACTTTATAAGAATTAAAATTTATCTGATGACCTAATATACATCTATTACTTTATTTTTTTAAAAAAAAACTTCAAAATCCATTATAACTACCTATTGTTGCGTTATATTCTATTCTAATTGAATAGTTACAGGAACAACTCTTACTTGCATATTTATCTTCCCAATATACATCAAATGAAGTCATGAAATACTTTTAAAAATAGAAAAAAATATTAGGTGTATGAAGTTAATGCCTCTTGAGCAATTTATAAATGAATACCATACAACTGAAATAAATTAATAATTAAATATATATATATATATATATATATATATATATGCTCATATTCTTAAAATTCATAATATCACTGTTTATCTTATTCATATTCTGATTACCATAAATTTTTGCTATATTTCTTCTGCTTAGACTAGTGACCATTTTAAACACCCTCTCTCATTTCCTTTGTCCTAATTTTTTTTCAAAAAAGATTTGAAATACTACCTTATCTAAATATATATATCAGCATTTAATTATTTTGGCTTTTATAAATAGCAATATTTAATACCCAAATGCGAATAAAGAGATCTATCTTTTTTTCCGAACTTACTAAAAGAAAAAGTGGATATAACAACATTTTAACTATTCAGTTACTTTTAATAGAAACTTCTCATCAAAATTATGAATAACGCATTATAATATGTAATACATAGCATAGATAGTTATTTTAAACTAATTCCTGTACAAAAGTTGAAAAGAAATTTTTTTATCATTGCAGGCATATTGATTGTAGAATTCGCATGGTTAGTTGTTGGTGTAGTATGGCTGTCTAAACATTACCACACTTGTCCTGTTGGCTTGGCAAAGAGAGCGATTTTAGGTAAGTTTATAATTAAATGTATTATTTTTCGTAGTTATTATTTTACCCCCTCCTGCAGAAATATTATTTTCCCTTCTTTGTGTGTGGGGGAGGGGGGGAAGTACATATCTTAAGTTGTTGAGTAGAAACAAATCTTCAAAACCATTTCTTTTGCAGGGTATAGAATAATTAAAGAAAATTTTAAATAACATAATTTAATAACATTTTGTAGCATTTATATTTCTTATGCATAAACTCTTGGCTCTCTCGCGAGTGCGAAAATCTTATTTATATGCTTCCACTAGAGTAATCATTCACCATTAAAAACACTGCAGGAGTTAAACGCTTCCCCCCCCCCATGAGAAACTTTAACTCGAGGCCAAGTCGAGGTGCTGAAAAATGATGCAAGTTTGTTTCCTATTAAATAGCATCACCGGCTGCAAAATGAGGATGCGGCCCGGGAAAATCCGAGATCGGCAGTGAACTCCAGCACCATCTATTGAGAAAAATATGAACTAAAATAGCTTTGCTCTTCTAATGCCTTTTTTTGAGTGACTATTTTAAACGGATAAAATACCTAGCATATTTCCCATTTACTAGTATGGTATTCTAATCATGATATATCAACAGAGTTCAATAGAAGAAACAAAAAGTTATTCTTAAATTTCTTAAATATTTTTTGCATAGTCCGCGATATCATTGCGATTGATATGTTCCAACCTTTCTTTTTAATCCTTTTTTACAATTTTGATTTATCCTATGCAAAAGTTAAATGAAGATGACTATTTTTGTTTTTAAAAAAATAATGTCTATTTTCAGATAATTTTAAAGACATAAAAATATTTGTGAGATTCGAGGTGCGTTTGAATTTCTAATCAATTTATTTCTTACAATTCCTGGAAAAATATTTTTATGGACAAAATTATTGAAATAAACATGCGGCATACACTTCTAACAGGAATATAAACATGGTCTCTTGTCAATAGCTCAACATAAAAAAAGAGAGTTAAATTAATAACTATCTCTAAAAAAAACCTAATTATCTAATATTATAGTTCGTTGTGAGCTACTTAGATTAAAACCAAAATAGTTTTCCTTTCCCTTCATTATCGTTGTAGACAAATAACGTAATGAGAGAGAGAGATGAATTTGTCTTATTTTTAATTTCATTCATCAGATCTATATTACAGAAGACGTACTGCTCCATCGTGAATATTTTATACCTTTCATTAATACGTAATATTTGTCTTCATTGCAGTTTGATTGCTTTTTTCTAACAATCTGTAGATGTGACGAGTTTCAGTCTCTGTTACATTCCGAAAATAGCCAATAAACCACATTTCATATGCGACGAATACCTTGAAGTGGATTTTACAATTCAAACAATATGTTGCAACCAAAACAAAAAAATCTTATACTATGTGTTAAAGAGTATTCGTTTGCATTGTGGAAAACAGATATTTTTAGATAGATTTCGACTAATTCTGAATTAAGCTATTATTTTCTAATTTAAATTAAAAAAAATACATTAATGATATGAAGTATAGACATGTACTACAGTGCTTCTCAAAGTTTCAATACTTGCGACCCAATATTCAATCATAATTTTCATCGCCCCCCTTTCATAAATATAATGTATTGAATGCAAAAATACTATACTTCGACGCTAAAGTTGCAATACGACTTTAACCTCTTAAGTGCCACCGGCATATATAAACGTCTCGCTCAGTCAAAGCGTTAATTGCCCTGACGTATATATACGTATTTCCGAAGAACGATCTTTTCTCTGTATTGCTATTCATAAAATTATTCCGAAAGCTTTGGAATGCAATAAAAGGATCTTGATTGTATTTGCGAAGGATTTACTTATTTCAGAGGATCTGATTATTTATTACTTTTCTCCCAATATATCACATATGTGCGCCTACGTGGAAAACGGTGGCACTGGGAAACGAATCGCGTAACTTTAAATCGGCAGTTAAAGGATTAATTATAAGCTGTACAAATTATATCAACATAGGTGTTAATTTTTATATAATATTTTATGTATGACACAAGCCCATAGGGTCACTGGTAATTTTTAAAATTGTTCTTAACTTAGTACTGTTATAAATTAGCTATAAATGCATCTCAGTACTGTACAATGTATTTTTTATAAGTGTATTATATCAATATAAATGTGTACTTCATTTTTAATTATGTCAGAATTTATTTCGTTCGTTAACTTTCAGTAAATAAATAATTTTTTTATAAAATAATCTCTTGTTTCGATTTTTCAATATGTTCGCCCCCCCCTAGGGGCGCGCCCCACAATTTGAGAAACGCTGATGTATTAAGATTAAGTACAAAGAGACATTTCTATTTGACAATTGAAACATCTGTATAATAGAGTGAAAGTTAAGGAAACTGAATTTCACATGAATTCTGAGTTCAATTTCATTTAACTTAACGCCATTAAAACTTAAGTTACTTACATTAAACTTACTTCCTCGCGTGTCGATTTATGTATAAGTTATAGAATAGGTTTCATCTCAAGTATTGTTTTCTTTATTTTGTACAAATGAGATTACTTATTTAATCCCCCTGTATGTGCCCAGAGCTCAAGTAGTCACTCTTTCGAGGCAGACAAAAAATTAAAAGATTATTTTTTTAAATATATATATATATATATACTACGAACTCTTAAGTTGATAGGTATAACAATAGCATATCTCTGTTTGAAGAAAATAATAATTAAATAGAAATAAGAAAAGGGAAAATACTCCAGTTTTAACATATATCACATTAAAACAGCTTCAGCTAATGTAAGAGGAAGAGAAATTATATCCCCTGAACATTGCATTGACTCAATTTGTGCCTTTATTTTTCTTCTATCTCTCTTATTGACTGTTTCTGAGAAAAGCATAACATACAAAATTGGAAGAGGAAGTTCCCTTCAATTCTCCTACTTATTTGCATAAATAAGCATTGAAAGGTGAATGGTTTGTTAGAAAAAATAAAATAGTTCAAACAAAACTCAGTTATATTGAAATCATATAAATACTAAAAGCAAACCTAACAATTTAATCGTGATACAAAATCATGAGGTCTAAGATGGTGTGTAGATGGTGTTAATTCAAACCAACCCAAACTGATATTTAAACTAAGAAAGATCAATTATGGTTCATGAGTTTAAAAAATTAAACTTAATATTGATTGAATTTAATTCTTAAGAAGTTTTTAATAGGATGGGGTAACAGCAATGAGAGAGAGAGCAAGAAATTCTATATTACTTATTATTAATTATTGGTTAACTTTCACACTTAAATTTCACCACAATGCTCGAAAAAGTAATTAACCACGTAAATGATAGAAGTGAAAAAATAAATTGCTTTTTCGTAACTTAGCAACCCTTGATTGCAGCTTATTCTCAGTCTCTATTCCAATGAGAAAATAAATTATGTGGGGGAAAAAACGGATCAATCCAAATTAATTTGTTTCGTGATTAATTTCTTTTTTAATTAAATAATACTCGTTATTACTGAAAAAGATATATTTTATTGCAGAGTGATCTGTGATTTATTGAAATATGAAATGAACCTCGTTTTGATAATTTTAATTTAATTAAATTTTTGCTTAAGAGCAAAATCTGTGAATTAGATCCCTTTGAATAATTTAAATCGTTTATTAATATTTCAGACACAATACTTTACTTAGCAGATGTATGACTAAAATATTCAATTATAATACCTAAATTTAAGTAAAAAGGAGTAGCACAACTACAAAGTCAAAAAAAACCACTCGAGAAGCAAATTCAAAATATTTACTACATTCTTATAACCGAAATAATTAGCCTTTTCAATTCATTGATAAAATAAAATAAAATAAAAGGAACAAAATAAACATTCTTTTCAAACTCGCTGAAAAATATTTTTAATTAAGGGCATATAAAAAGTAGTAAAAGCTTCGAACTGTATTTTTTGTTTTGTTTTGTTATTTCTATTATTTTTCATCATGTAACTTTTTTTTCTAAGAGATTTGGATGAATCCTTCAATATGGAAAAGGATAAATAACATAAGAAAAAAGATTGGCATACCAATTTTTTTTTATTTAAAGTTTACAAGTGTTGGACAGTACGAAAAGAATTTTATAATTAAATGGGTGTTAGCTGCCAAACTGATTGGGAATCTTTTATTTACGGACACCAGAGTATTATTAGAGATTAAAAAAAGGCTGAGTTTAAATCTTTTCTTGTAGTAGTTATCGCACTAGAAAGTTATTTGAGAGACAAACTTTTTTTAAACATTTTTAATTTCAAAGCACAGCTTTAATCATTTTTTATGGAATTTCTGAACTTCTGAATTTCTTGTTATCTCTCTGCGTGTGTGTGTGTGTGTGTGAGTTTTGCAATCATCGAATTGTTTTCAGAAGTAAACAAATTCCAAGGGGTGATCAACACATACTTAAACATTTATTTAACATATAAAACATTGCCTACAAAATATGTAATACTTGAATATAAGTTGTGTTTTTTAATTTTAAATAATTCATCAATTTCATTTTACTTCAAGTATCAATAAAGGGAACTAAGGTATTCTCATATCGAATGATATATCTGTGTTATCTATTATTATTTATTTAGTAAATAAGTATTCGGACAATGATAATAGATTTTTGTTAATTAGCTCTTCATATATTTAAATGCCATTTTAGTGAGTATGCTTTATATTAACCTAATATAAAAAAACCGATATAAAAATTTTAATTAATAGAAATTTTCATGCGACTACTCAAAAAATCTTAAGTGAATTCAGTTCTTTTAGTTTAATTTCGATAGTTCGAAAACATTATGCTTAAATGAATTTCAATGCATTTAACTTTGCAATCCCTTACATATTTATTATTTATGTTTTAGGTATTGTTATATGCAACTGGTGCGTCCTGATAAGCGTCTTGATCACTACTTGGTGTACTTTTGATGCAGCTGGAAGATCTTGGGTCAAAATGAAGCAGTATCAAATGAGCATGAAGCAGAAAGAAATTGAACGCGGGAAGAAATTCGAGAAACCTAGATGCAGGCGATCTGGAACAAGCCACCGAAACTGGAGACACAGGTAGGAAAACTTCTGCTCAGTTTTTTTAGTACTGCGTTAACATCGTACTGGTATATTTGTGGTTTAGAGTTTTAAGCTAAAGAAGTGGAGCACGTTATTTTTTAGTTAAAAAAATTTATTGAATTTATCTACTTCTTTACTCATCGAGCATCCTTCCACAGCTAGTGAAAACTTAAGAGTTCCGATTTAATTTAATGCACAGCTGTCAAATTATTCCTCTTTAGTTTCGATTCAGCTTCCACAGGGCTACTGTAGTGGACGAGATCTTGGAGGATGGTGGATTCGATTTATTATTTCTCTAAAGATCTTCTTGCGGAATAATGGAAGCTGATACACGTTAAATGTAACTTGGCCATCCCCCTCTATTGATGATGTGGCACGGAGAATAGTCTAGATCAGCGTTTCTCGAACTGGGGGGGTGCGACTCCCTAGGGGGGCGTGATAACCCTACGTCGGAGGCGCGAGTATATAGAAAAGCAGAAAATAAAAGATTTAAAATAATTATCAATATACTGGAAGGAAGAAAAATAAAATGCATTCTGACATAATAAAAAAGTAAAATACATATTTGCACTGATATAAGATACTTATAAATGTTTAAGTACAGCAAAAAGTATTTATCAATACTAAATTAAATTATCAATATTAATTAAAAGCAAGTTTAATAATTTCTAGTGACTTCTCCATGGATTTGTCATATACAAAATTACATACAAAATATATTACCGTAAAATCCGGCGTATAACGCACATCTATACTTTCAAGCTGCAATTTTGAATTTTTTGGTACATTCGCCATAAAACGCGCACCCCATTTTTTGCTAAAAAACCTATAATGTACGTGCGTAATGCTCTTATGTTTTGAAGTCATTTATTCGAGATATTATTCTAAAATTTAGAAAAACTTAGTGTACTTCTATAACTACAACCCTTTTAGATCATAAGGAGTTTCATTTCTTTTAAATAAACAGTATTTCGATCTATGTAGTAGTCTGACTTGTTTTCTATACTTATCTTTTTTATTTGTAAAGCTCTCGCTTTTATACTCGGTGTACAACGCGCACCCTTAAATTTCAATCTTATTTTTTGTGTTAAAAGTGCGCGTTATACGCCTGATTTTACGGTACTTATCTTGATAATTTGTGCAGTTTATAATTAAAATCGCATTTTAGCTTTAGCATTGAGGTATATTATTACTGTATTCAATACATAGTTGTTGTTGTATTGGGGAAGGGGGGGGAGCGATGAAAATTATGACTGAAAATTGGGTCGCAAATATTGAAAGTTTGAGAAGTATTTGTCTAAATGTTCTTCTCGTCATTTCACCATGGATTTAAATTACGAGGTCCAACGTCACTAGTTTTTGAGATACTTTAGTAAGATATAAACTAAACCAAATTAATGTCATAGTTCCAGTTTCAATTAAAGTTAAACTACTCAAACAGTATTGGAATCATTGAAACAGTCTTTCATCTAATGAAATATGAGCTATGAATAACGAAATCAAAATGTTAAAAAAAAAAATACTTTCGTGTGTTAGAATGAGGAAAAAATTCAACCATTTAAATGCCTAATGTAAAAGAGTAAAATTTATCAGAGATTTATCACGTATCGATTGTGTATCAAAGATATCTTCACATATTCAAAGTGTCAACAAAAGGTTTAAATATTGATTTTTTTCAAAGAGGAAGCGTAAAGATACAGATTTTAAATCTATAAAAAAGAAAATTATTCGATTAAAATATTTGCGAATTATTTGTAAGCCTATTCATCAATACTTGAGTTTTTTTCGTGTGCTTAGGATTTTAATTGACATTCTTTTTATTTACGTTAGTCTTTACCTACACGTATAATAAAAGTATTATTTTCCTCAGTGTGTATTATAAATTATTAAAAGAACATTTTAGAATAATTATTTGCATCTGGAAGTTAACTATCAAATCTCCTTTGCAACAGAATCTAATTTTTCAGGAATCGGTTTTAATGACTAAAAGTCTTTCTCTTATTTTGCGTTGCGATTTTAGCAAGCAATCCTTGAAGTAAAATCATATGATGCAAGTAATCAAAACTTAAATTAAATTTCTAACAAGGATAATTAATAAAATTTTAATTGAACTTTTTAAAACTTATTATTAATTTAAAAATAAAAAAAACTTTCTCCCTCGAATATCTGGAAAATTTTATTTAAGTTAGAAAATTTATTCTATGTTACTTGCACATCCTATGAAATTATTAAATAATGCTAAATCAATATTATCTATCAAAAGGTAGAACTAATTTTTAGTCACAATCATTGGATAATTAGAACTTTTAAACTTTTTTATTTGATGATTGAAACAGTTCTTTAAAGTAAATACTTACACTGATTCCTCTTTTTTTTTCAGTTTTCATTAAACAAGTTTTCAGTATACAAAATTTGTTAAAATCATCAAAATAAGATAAAATATTTTCGTTGGTTTCCGAAATTCGGTCAACTTCTACCAATTACAAAGCCACGTGTCGGTTAACATACTCGCTATATTTATACAGTTCATGAATGCTATTATAATTATCAAATCATTTCGATTCCTGTTTATTTGAAGGCAGTGAAAGACCCTTATTACATTTAACATAAGTCATTTATTCTTTTCATCTGTTTCATGAATGCAGTTCGTTGAGGATAACATGTTTCAACTTCTTACAATCCCATCTCCAATCAACTCCCATTTATCCTTTCAAATGTTTTCAAAACAAATTAGCTAAATTCATCTCTTTGAAATGATACTTTCGACTTCTGCCAGAGAAATTCAGTCGATATGGTTACAAATATGAGAAAATTGCATCGTTAGTGCTATTTCATCACTTTTCAAAGGGATATGGTATGATTTAAGTAATAATCTTTGATTTAATGTTTACAATGTTTAGCTTTTAATCTATGTATATGTAATAAGTAAAACAGGATGTTTGCTCAAAATTCCGTTAGAAGCCAATCATTTAATTTTTAAAAAATTGAAAATTCGTTATGGGAATTTAAAATGTTTCTCCTACAATAATTGATGTACACACATGAAATTTGATTCATAAGTACAACAAAAGTTGGCATGGATTTTGTGAAAACATGAGAACATTGCGATAACGTAATTTTTTTGTATGAATGCGCATAAAAAAGTCCTTAAAAATGCATAAATTCTAAGTTCAACTATGTTTTAAAAAATGAAAGAATTTTTTCATTCAAAAATACATATCAACTTTGTTATATGTATTAATAGCAATAGTTAGAAAAAAAATATTAAAACATTTGGTACACAAATTAGAAAAAAAAAGCCACAGCATTTTAAAAGAAAGAAAACTAGTAAGTTTTTCTCTCTGAGATAAAGCAGTTTAAAGGCTTAATTTGCTATCCGGATGTTAATAAAAACGAACTCAAAAGTTATTGTACTAAAAGTTAACTCTAGATTTTTTAAAATTTAAAACTCAAATTTTGTGAGATAATGGAAAATATATGAAGAATAATCTAAGACTAAAAATGATTTCGTTTTTTGGCTGATTTTGTTTTACGTGGTTTCCTGTACCCGTAAATTTAACGGGTGTCCTTAAATTAAGTATATAAAACTTGCCTTGATAACAAACACAGTTCGTAGAGACAAACATATAACGAACGCATTTTTAC
>BMAV01024270.1:430611-453485 GCA_019973955.1 Trichonephila inaurata madagascariensis | reverse complement strand
ATCTAATATATAATACAGTTCTCTACAGTCTGTATGAAACACATTTTTAACCTTTTTATTTTTTAGCCTTTTCCAAGTCACTTTTTCTCCTTTTGTTTTATCATGCTTATTAGAATTAGGATGTTTTTGCGTGCATTTTTTTCATAATAAACAGCTTTATATATTTACGCTTATTTAATTTGCTATCCGGATGTGAATAAAAACGAACTCAAAAGTTATTGTAACTCTAGATTTTTTTTTTAATTTAAAGCTCTCAAATTTTGTGAGATAATAGAAAATGTATGAAGAATAATCTAAGGCTAAAAATGATTTCGTTTTTTGACTGATTTTGTTTTACGTGGTTTCCTGTACCCGTAAATTTAACGGGAGTGTCCTTAAAATAAGTATATAAAATTAACCGTAAAACGTCTTGATAACAAACACAGTTCGTAGCGACAAACATATAACGAAAGCATTTTGACATCCCACTTATTTTTTCTTTACATTATAATTTTAAAAAATAGGAAATTGTTAGCATTTAGTTTCAAAGGATCTCGAAGGACTTTTCTCATAATGGGCTAAGCAAAACTAGTCTATATATTTTGAACATATACATAGAAACTTCTTTCATTAGTACAAATTCAACAATAACATCCATTTTAGTAATTGCTAAGTGAACTTCTAGCATTAAATATAAGTCTTCTACCTTTCCATCTAATATATTATACAGTTCTCTACAGTGTGTATGCAACACATTTTTGACCTTTTTAATTTTAGCTTTTTCCAAGTCCCTTTTTCTCATTTTGTCTTATCATGCTTATTAGAATTAGGATGTTTTTGCGTGCATTTTTTTCAGAATAAACAGTTTTATATATTTACGCTTATTTCTCATAGGTTTTTAACAACATCCGATATTTCTCTATCAAGTTGTTTAATCAAAATTTATACAGCTCCGTATTTTGAAAAAAAAAATTTTTTCCTTTCCATTTTCGATTTGGTTTCAGTTTGATTAAACTGGCGTTATTAATTTTGCCAATTAAGAACCTGAGTCTCATAAGACTCCATTCTTTCTTTCACTCGTTTTTGGTATGTTTCAATGTGTGTTAGTGCATCAATTACTGCAAAAAGAATATTTCCAATATTTCATTGGAACTCTTGATGAGAGTTAAAAAGCATTTTTAAAAACGACGAAGAAGGATTAGGTTTCATCACTTGGAGTTTTTTACACGAAATCAATTAAATGGACGTTAAAAGCATCTCAAGTAGAGTATTTTAAACGACTCGCCGTATGGGTTCAGAAAAGGCAGAATTTTCCTCTCCTCTATTCTTCCCCATCATAGAGAAAACGACACGTGGCAAGACCGTGTCCGGGGTTTGAAAGAAGGGATTAGAGAAAGAAAAACATCTTTACGAAAACGAAAAAGATTTTTCCATAATTCACCTATTTCTCCCCGAAGAGGAGAATTAAGTCCCCCTTCCCATCTCAAATCTCATAAAATCTTGACACGTAGGAAAGAAGGATTACTTTTTTACACGATTTCGCTAAATAGGATCACAATTAATAATACTGCGAAACTTCAAATTAGTTGTGATTATCAAGAAGACTGAACTCTTAATTATTATGATATAAAATTACAAATAAGGGCATTTATTTGTTTGTGAATAAATACAATATGATAAATGTATACAGCATTGAGCATCATATCATGCTTTATGTACTATATATTATGTTTGAAAATCTAAAAGGAATCAAAACTGGTTATAAGAAATATATATACTGTATATATTCAATTTACATACTGTATATATTCATTTTATATACTGTATATATTCATTTTATATACTGTATATATTCATTTTTAAATACTGTTCTATTCCTTGATATATTTTCACTCCAAATACAAGCCTTCTGTAAGAACGTCTCCTTAGTTTCCTATTTAATACGTGATTTGAGTGTTCTTTTTTAAAATAAAGTCTTAACCTAAGGCCTCAATGTCATTACGGAAAGAATATGATTTTGCAGCAAAGGCTTTATTTCAAAAATTTCATAGTAAATGTTAAACAGTAAATATTGAAATTCGCCTATAATATGATATAAAAATATATAAAGACTTCCAGTTATTTATTTCTGAGCAAAAGAATTTATTCAAAAGTTATTGGAAGGTTTGCTGTGTTTCTTACTGTATGACGTGAGGGTTGGGTAGGGGGCTCGTTGATTCTATTTTAAAATAATTAAAAGCATTGACAATGTTTTTATCACATATGCAGTATAATTCAGTACAAATTACTTTCTTAAAATTAACTTTGCTATATACATTGAATCTTGTAGATACTATTAATCAAAATGTTATTGTTTCAAAGTTTATATAAATCCTTTCTTAAAACTTCATGCAATTGAATTTTTAAAAATATATTTTTGAAAAAATTAAATGTTTTCGTATACATTAAAAAGTATATAATTAAAGTTTCCCTTTTATAACAACATTCTATGAACAGAAAAAAATTATTATTTTCAATAACAAATTCAGGAATAAGTATTGAAGATTATAGATCCGATTAAACATTGATAAGGGAAACATGTATATCATGATTATGATGCCTAACATAATTTTATAGTTAATAGGAAAAATTTATTTTATCCTTTGCAATACATATGTAATAATATTATTTTATCAAGCTATATATATATACTGAAGAAAAGCTAAAAAAGAGTTGTTTTTCTTCTTAAATCTGTACAGTTGTGTATCGCTTAAAAATTAAATTTATATCACATATCATAATAATCATAGATTTCCTGGAAAAATTTAAAATTTTTAAACTTAACTTAAAAAAATAATTGGGAAAAAACATTTGTAGTCCTTTTTCTAGCATTTCAAATTTTAAGACAGAAAGATTAAATTTTTTCAAGGAAATGCACAAACCTACAAAACTAAATTTAAAAACCCTCTTTGCGCGTTTAAACAATTGTGAATAAGGTGCAACTGTGTGGTAGAACAAAAGAAAATGTCACAAGAAACGTGTGCAGGTACGAAAAATGTGAAATCTACATCACCGTATTGTAACGAGTCAGAAGAAATAAACGCAGATGAAATAATATTACAATCGATTTATGCATCGATAATTTTAAAAACAAAATTATTAAGAATTGTTAACCCCAAGCTGTCTCGAAAATATATTGAGACAAAAATAAATTATAGTCTATTTTCCTAAAAATTAAATTTTCTTTCAATGGAGTGGAAAAGGACATTATAGTAATTCCAATTTTTTTAAATATATTCAAAGTATTAAATCAAAAATTGTTATACGCGCTGACCCTTGCTTAATTAGGTAAATTTATAAAGTAAAGTTTCCAAGAATTTATTCTACAAATGATTAACTCTTCAGATTTTTTAAATATATTTCGATTACGTTGACATTTAAAAAGCCTATTTAGAAAGAAAAATAAAAATTTGTTTTGAATCTTCCCAGATTTAATCTTTACTAATAGTTAATTATTAAATTAGATAAAACTGAAAATATCTTGATCTCTTATTGAAAAGAAAATTCAAAAAGTTAAGCAAATTTTTAATTTCCCTCTTTCATAAATGATGAATCTTTAAATTACGATTATTTTGACTATATCATTTAAAAATACAGGTTTTTACCTTTTTTAATGCATCCTAATAAAAATATATTCAGCATTCGATCAAAAACTCAATATATTTTACAAAATTTCCTAGAGATATCTGAAGATTTTATCCTTCTGTTAAGAAAGTGGTATGTAATATGCTCATTTATTTTAACGCAGAAATTTCCTCTAACTACTAAATATTTCAAAGTAATACATATTTTAGTAACAATACATATACCTAATTCAATAGTAATACATATTTTACCCATACGCACGTTATATTATTTAGATTACACACTTTACAGAAAAATTACCATAATACTTTTACACGAAATCTTTATAGTGTGACACGTTTCTACAATAAATCCAGATTTAGACCAAAGAATATAATTTTAATCTAGTTCAACATATATTATACATGAGCTATTACAATATTTTACTCGATAAATACAATATATTTCTCTATTTCAGGAAGGCGATGAGAGAATATCAAGATAGTTGGAACAGACGATGTCGCCTCCTGTTTTGCTGTATTGGACATTCCGATCAACAGAGGGTAAGTTTTTATTGGTTTTTGTAAATGTCGAAAATCCCTTTTTGTTTTAAGTTCTGATAAAATAATTTTTCATACGTGCATCTATTTTTTTTTCTTCAGTTTTCTTTAAACATTCCTGGTGACTAACTGCTGAAAAACTAGATTAACATACCCTCCCTTGTAATGAACCCGAAATTAATTTTTTAAAACTATATAGAGCTGGGGTGGCGAACCTTTATGGATCAACATGCCATTTTTTCTAAAGAAATGTTTGATGAGGTATAGGCATGCCGTCAAATAATTTTAACTTGAAATTATTGGGAAAATAATAAAGTTAAGTACTAAAAACTCAAAACTCTTTAGTCATTTCGAAAAATACATTTTGCACTGTATAGTAGTAAATGTTTTAGTTATACGTATAATTCAAATTATAAGGTAACATTATATTGTGACTTTTGATGCTGTAGATTAGATGGCAAATAACTTGTAATAGGAATGTAAGATGTTACTTTTAGTAGAATGCATGCTGAATAGGAGTCATCCGTAAAACGGTTTCTAAGAGAGACTCTAATGTTATAAACCTCTGAAAATAATGACTCGCAGGCATAGGTAGATGAAAACGTAGTTATATATATATAATAGCACGAGTCAGCTTCTTCAAACAGTTAAATGTGTTTGGAATCGAATTTCGTATTTCCAAGCTTTCATTACTGGCATTTTTACTGTATATCAATTAAAACTTTTTCCTTGTTTCAATAAGTTTTTGAATCCATTTTGAACTATACTGAAAACAAATCAGTTGCGTATCAAATTCTTCAATTTCCAAAGAGTAGAACTGGGACAAGATTAGTTTATCAAATAAAGTCACATCAGGGTACATAATGAACTTGAGCGTTTCCGATAATTATTTGAACTGAGAACATCTCGCTGAAAATTCTTTGATTGAAGAATGGATTACGGAAATAAATTCTCTTATAACATTTTCTTCGTCTGGTTTTTCATGTATATCTAAATCTTTGATATTTTTTTTCATGTTTGGGAAGTACTTGTAACTTCTTGTAATAATATCGTTTATGAAAACATGCAGTTTAGCGTCAAAGCACGAATGAGATCCCTCATGAGAATTACTTCATAATGAACTTTGTTATTTTGGACTAAAATATATAAATTATTTTTATAGTGGTGGCGTGCCCAAGATATTGTGTCGCATGCCACTGATGGCACACGTACCATTGGTTCGGTATTCCTGATAAAGAGAAAAAGAACTTTTTTTATATTTAATAAATGGAATTTCGAGAAAAATGTGTTTGTTTAAGCACAAATATTTTTTAAATAAATATATAGAAGAAAAATTAAAAAACTTGTCACAAAAAATTCATGTAGGCCGTGACTCAAAAGACTGCAAATTAACACAGAAAGTCTGATGCGAAATGCAATCAAAAATGTCAATACCAGCAGTCTATGCTGTATATTCAGCCCAAAGTTCTGAGATATCTGAAAAATATAAACATCCTAGGAAGTATTATTCTTTACCTAAATCTTCCATCACTTTTTTTTTTTGTGTTTTTTCACAAAGAAAAGTAAAAGTTTAAATATTTCGAATGCATTGATCTAAAGATAAAACAACGGTACAAAATTGTGTTTGATTTGATTTCTTAAACGGTTAAATGGGACTGTTTTGTTATATAATCAAAATGAATCTTAATGTTTAAAATCCGAGAAAGAATAATTTAAGTTATAGACGAGAAAGCCTTGGCATTAGTACAAAAAATATTCTGTTTTTCGATGTGAGAGCGGAAAATAGATAATATTCACATTCATGGTTAAATTTAAATACTAAACAAAATTGAATTGATAGAACATAAATATTTTTATTTTTCATTTATGGATATTATAATTAGCATATTAATTTTTCAGTCTGTGTGTTTTTTAGTACCAGTATTTATTCAGAAAATAATTTTTTAAGTGAGGAAA
The DNA here is from genome assembly GCA_019973955.1 of Trichonephila inaurata madagascariensis. Lineage (NCBI taxonomy): Eukaryota > Metazoa > Arthropoda > Arachnida > Araneae > Nephilidae > Trichonephila > Trichonephila inaurata. The sequence goes on along the minus strand of BMAV01024270.1, from coordinate 447,387 downwards.
AAAAAGATTATAGTAGCAATATTCAATCTTGAGACGGTTAAGCTCAATTCAAAATTGATCGAGTGATAAATCAAAATATTTAATCAATTTAGTCCCATTTACATTAATAACACAATTTTTTTCATTATTTCTTACTGTTTAATTAATATGTCTAATATTATAATTATCTTGCGTCTAAGTATGTAATTTTTTCTCAATTTTTTGAGTTTCACAATTTAAAAAAATTAATATTCTTTACCTATTAAGTATCGTTTAAATAATATTAACTTTCCTCTAGAATTTAAAATTCTAAAAATATTTTTTAGCAAAATAAAAGCAAAAAATGATGATGAAGCAATAAATCAATAACTTTAACAAGCGCTCCTAAGGAAGTTAAATACCTCAAAGTAAATATTTGCACAGCAAAATTTAGTAAAAGAAAAACCATTTATTGGTGTTCAAAATTTGGAAAATTTGTATATTATAAATTTATAGATTTTTTTTTTTTTGAAAAAGTACTTAATGAAAAGTAAATCTAAGGCTCCCATACAAAGATGCAAATTTTTAGTGTTGATTACATAAGCATACACGCGCATGTGGATTGTGTGTGTGCATATAAAGAGAAATACTTTGTTAGTTCTTTCACAAACTTCGGCGATTTTTGTGGCATTTTTTGAAACAATTGGTGAAATTCAGAAAGTAACAGGCCAAACGGGTAACCTTCAAAGTTTCAATTATAGATTGAGGTGACGAATCTTTGGTAGTCTTACTTTGTGGGAGCATTACTCATATTTTATTTACTTTCCTTTTAGTGAATCTTTCAGAATTACATAAACATAAAAATATCGTGTATTTGAATAGTACAAAATTATCCTAAAAAAATCCGCCAAGAGCTCCTCAAATTTCCAATTTAAATGTCAAGAATGTAGTGTACTACAGACAACAAAATAGTGGTTACTGACACAAAAATGTTTTATTCCCGACATTTTGCTTTAACCTCCATCAGGGTTATATTTCTGGTCATAGATTCTAATACCGTTTTCTTTGAGAAGAATAAGGCAGTTTCATTTTTAGATTTCTTTTCAAGAATAAGAACTTGAATGGGAAGTATGTATTCCTAGCTCTTGTGAAAGAACGCATTCAAGTGTTTGTGAAGCATTGTGCAACAAAAATGCTTCTTTTGAAACAGCTCATGGCTACAAAGGAGGACAAAAGAAAAGTTGTGTGCAGATATATTCACTTTTTTTTTATCCACCGCGGGCTAAAAGACTAAAAAGTTGCAAGTGACAGCCCCCGTCATCAACACTTACTTGGCATTCCTCTGTTCAGTGAGTTTCCCCTCACGATCAAGATTGAAAGGATCGAAAGCAAAGGCTTTCAATTCGGCTTTTTTAAAGCTGTCTCGTGCTTAAAATTGAGACAAAAATTTATCGAACTTTATAGACTGGAAACACGCGATCTTTGAAGGTATATATAGCGAAAATCTCAAAGCTTTAAGGTTATTTTAAATCATTCTTGTCATTAAGAGTTGTGTATGTACTTCTGAAAGTTACATACGAGTTATTAAATAAAAAAAGAAGAAATATTATTAAAAGAACTCTTGCAATTTGTAAACGAAGAATAGTGCTGTTATAAAATATTGGCTTTTACACTAAATGTGAAAAGATATCTTACTTTTTCCCGACGTATTTTATATTCTTTCTTAGAATTGATTTACGATTTCGTAAAAGAATGTTTAAGGATGAAAAAAATCGTTTTATTCGTTAATTGCTATCTATATTTTTCCTTCGTAGCATTTCAAAATTTTCATTTAGTAAGATATATATTGTAAGAAGGAATTGCTTGAACAAATTTCCGAAAATTTGTAATTTCGGAGTAATTTGTAGTTTGTATGTTGAGATGAACAAACTTTGTTTTTTTTTTAAACAAAAATGGTTATCAACTTTATTAAAAATGTTTCTCTTCTATAATTAAGCTAATTGCTTAAAGTATCCGACTACCTTAAAATCGTGAGCTTATAAGCAAAAATTGACAAACTGCTTTATGGTTTTTTTGTAAACCAATATTTCTAGCTTACAAAAATTCCATTTTTTCTTAAAATTTTCCGTTTAGTAATACAAAAGTTACAACTATTTTAATAAGAATGGATATCACTTCTTTAGTATGCAGTTCTCGACTTTAAAACGCTTTTTATGCAAAATGTGTTTATTAAAGAAATTTGAAAAGGGGACAGGAATTTCTGACAAAATTATGTTTATTTTTTTTGTTAAACTTTTAATTTGTTATTTTTTTTTTTTTTTTTTGATAATTTTACTACATTATTACAATATTTACAATCACTTATACAAATAAAATATAAGTTTTTAAGTGATTTCATATGCTGACTGAGATAAATGGCTCATTTTGTAAAATGCTAAGTAACTCTTGTGTTTTCTTGGATCATTAAAAAAGAAAGATAAAGTAAAATATGAATGTCGAAAAACTGATAATTCGTTCCTAGTGGCCGCATTCAGAGAATGAACCCCGTTTAAGTAATTTTTTTTTATAAATTTTCACCGGTTTCTTCCCAGTTTGATATTAGAAATATTTTCTTATTTTAGGATTTTAGCTTTTTTCTCAATAATTTACTAAAAATAAATCTGAAAACCATAAAAAAAAAATCCTTAATGTAACAAATTTGGAAAAAATTCGTACGTAGCCGGATACCTTAAAAAATTATATTCTTTCTAATTAATTAAACCGCTAGCGAGTCTTTTAAGGGCTTATAAAGCCGAATATGTAATTGTATTCCAAACAGAAGCATTAAAAAATAAAACGTTTATACAAGGGTGTAATGTTGAAATAAAAATTTAATTTCTTCAGGCAAACACATTGTTTTTCTATTACTTTCACTTATAATCTTTTTTGTTAGCGATATTTTTTTTCCATTTAGAGATTTTTTTAAAATTCATCCATAACTCTAACCGTGTATACCCCGGATTCCAATTGTTTTCCAACATCTTTTTAAAAAATTTTTTCTTCACAGAGCCCCATATATTTTTCTGTTTAATATGCAGCATATAATACAATCATTAAGCTAGTAATTGAACAAAAAATTTAAAAATAAAGATTTAACTAAGAATATGAACTGAATTTTAGAAAAAACGGGTTTATTAGATTTATGTTATTCACACTTGTGATACGTAGATTACACTTTCCAATGTAAATGTATATTACATGTTTAATATTACATACTGTTATAGTTCATAATCTTCCATTAGAAATAAAAAAAATATTACATATAAAAAACAGATATTATATTATCTAATAATTACAATAGTTAAAAATTTAAAAAAAATTTAAAAATGAAAAAATTGTCATCTATTTCCGATAAACCCGGTCTATAACTGTCTATCTTCTGATAATGGTCTATAGTATTACAATAGAATTCCTGATTTAAGCTATTACAACAGCAATTTAGACCTAACAAAATTATTCATTATTTTTCAAATCACCGAATTCCAACTCTGCTAGGTACAGAGCTTAGTAGTAAAATTGTTTCTATTAACACCATCTATTATGTAAGCTCCTTATAATAACAATACATTTTATGCACAAATACAGCCTATGCATATATTTCTGTATAAATAATACTCTAAATTTTTTCTTTCATGGCTTCATTTCTTATTTGTTCAATTTGATGTTGAGAAAAAAAAAAGGCATGTAATAAACTAAAAACTACTCCCGAATTGAATTCAATATAACAAATAAATTCAATTTTTAAAACATCTGTCACAAAAAATATAGATACAATCTTCGCTATGAGGAGAAAAAAAATGGTTCAACAGCATAAGGTTTTACTTTATTCTTTCACGGAGTTTGTAAGACATTTCAAACACGTAAATTATTAATTACGGGATTGGAATTTTTATAACTATTTTGTTTTATTTGTTCTCATAAATGACTTTAGAAAATAAAGAAATAATAAGAACCAATGTAATTCATTTAAATTTGGTACCTTTATTTAGTATTAATTATATTTTTAATACCGTTATTTTAAATATTTAGTGAAACAAATTGGATGGCATAAATATTTATATTTCAAAAAACCGAAAACTAACAAGGAACAAACAGGCATAAGTATTTTCTTTTTAACGAAATGTAGAAATGCTTTCCTCCTTTTTTTATTCACTAGTACTTTTCCTAATGAGCATGAAATTTTATACTTTTTACATTCCTAAACATAGTGACGCAGGAGAAAAATCAAACATTTGATTTCCGCATGCACGAGGAATAAACTCTATAAATGGAGATTTCTTTCATAAACTTAAAAGTCATACTTTGTATAAAAAATAACGAGAGACTTTATTTCGCGCTAGTTTAACTATTTCTTTTCTACACAAAGAACAAGTTTCTTGAGGAGATTTAAACAATTTCGTACAATGGAAATAAGTATTTTTCTCCCTTATATTGTTTGTTGTCGAGTAAACAGTATATAGCATTTATCTGAATATATGTACCGGGTGCGTCATAAATTGGTGCAAAGTTTAATTATTTGTAAAAAAAACAAGAGTAAAGATAGGAGAAAATTCTGTTAGCGCTAAAAGGATAAGACGGACAATAAATTTATTCTCGATGTAAGAAAATAGTTCCAAATCTTACCGAAAGAGGGGGCTCATACATCATACTGAGACGTTTTATGCAAATTAGGCAAACACAAACAAAAAACAATTTTACAGTAACGGATGTTCAACGTGACCAAAAGCACAAAATAATACACAAGTGAGGTGAGTCAGGACACCCATTACATTGGAATATAGCATGTCGCCCTCAATATCAGTGACTATCTGTCAAATGGCATGTTTCAGTTCCACCCAAGTGTTGGAGAGTGCCGGTACACACAAGACTTAAAATATCCCCACACAAAACCAAAAATCTGCCTTAGTGAAGTCAGGTGATCGTGTGGACCACGGAACCTTAAAACCACGACTATAACTCGGTCTTCAGTAAGATTTCCTTATATGCACGTTTTCACTTCCCGTGCTATGTGGGGAGGGGTAACATCTTGCATGAAGGTAACAATTGGTACCACATGTTTTTCATGCTATGCAGGCACAACGTGGTTACGCAAAAGCATAAGATATTATGCTGCAGAAACTGTACAGGTTTCCCTACCGGATACAGTACAAAGCTCTTCATAAAAAGAACAGATCTAAAATAAAAGATGTAGTGAAACCACGCCAAACAGACTCATGAAGAGAATGCAATGGCTGGCTCAAGTACTCACGAGGATGTGGCAACGCCCATGTACGATTATTTTGTGTATTCGCGTCATTATACAGTGAAAAGCGGACTAAATCCGTACAAATAACGTTTAGCAACCATTAAGGGTTACGTTCTATTTGTGCCAGAGACTCTCTAGAAAATATTTGTCTTGGATCTGTATATTCCATGTAAAACAGGTAAAGTGCCTGGATTTTGTAAGAATACAGATTCAATAGTCCATGAAAAATACGTTGAACCTACAGTTTTGGAATTCCCGTTCTTCTCCCAGCTTCACGAATACTGCTATTCCCCACTAATGTTTTTGTTTTTGATGCCAAATCTTTCAAGACACTTTGTACCACATGAACAAAATCTCCGCTCAAAGATAGTTTGCCACTTAGTGAACGATCCTCCAAAATCCCCACATTTCCTCCAAACGCTGTACTAAATTCCGTATCCTATTCAAAGAAATAGCACTTTTTTTTGCACCTTCAGTTCTTTCGAAATGCAACAGTTGTGGATTCACCATTTTTGAAGAAAAGCTTATCCAGCAACGCTCGATTGAATAACAAAAGCATGCTTCCGGCTTCGACTGAAAGATTATTTTCCAGCCAGATGTTTTATTGATAGCTTAATTTGAATAAAAGTATCAGTAAAACGTGTAAGCGTCCTCATTTGGTTACTTTGGAACTAGTCCCCTCCCCACCTTCTTTATACATGGAAAATAAATCCAATGTCCTTATTCTTTTCGCACTAACAGAAATTTTTTCCGACCATTACCGGTTTTATTACAATTTTCTTTTGGGGCCTCGCTTAAAATACTACCAAGTTTGCTGAAGTTTATTTTTTTTTGTTTCAGAACAATTTTGCAGATATAGCACGTTTGCTGTCAGATTTCTTTCGAGATTTGGATGTTGTTCCCTCGGATGTAGTTGCTGGCCTCGTGCTTCTCCGAAAGATTCAAAAATACGAAAGACAAGCAATAGTGAATAAGGTAAATAAAATTTTTTTTCTTTCTTTTTTTTTTTTCGTTGCATTCCTTCCGTAGTTTGCATTAGTATTCAGGAAATGAACAAAATCTTCTAAATATTACTAAACTTTACTTTGACGAATTTTATTTAATGAATTCAATATTAGGTTTAGGAATTTTTTTTTATAACTTAGTGAATATTTATAGAAGAGAGATTTTTTTCTTTAAATGGTGCAAACACAAAAAGTTTAATCCAAATAAAAAACTATTTACCCTAGTTCATCATCTCTGTATGCATTTAAATCATTGCATTTAATGTAAAAAGTATTTTTTTCTGTTTTGAGGTAACAAAAGTGTCTTGTGACGTAAGAAAACTTTACTAAAAGAATTCTGTACTGCCAACAAATTATTTGTATAAAAGAATAAAATACACATGGAAGAAATCATTTAAGATTGCTTAATTTCTATCAAAAGGAACATCATTATAAGTAATATCTATTAAAGGTTTTAGAGTCAAAGTTATGAATTCCTTGAATTTAGTTATATTTTTTAACCTAATGCAAGCAGAAATAACTAAAAGATGTATTTCATCACTGTTTGTCTTATAATATGAAAAAATAATTATGAAACTTGTTTATATTGAATAAATAATTACGAATTCCAAATTAATGTAATATTTAATATTTTAAAATTTTATTTTAATTTATGTGTGTGTAATACTACCTAGTATACATAAAAAAATCTATTTTCTCTCCCTGAATAAAAATAAGCCTTTGTTATTGAAAACATTCTAAATTTAAAATACAGCAAAATTAGGAATAAATCCTCTATCCTTGAATCAACCAATCAACCTGTTTAATTTCCAGTTTTCCGGACATTTTTCATTGCTTTTCTTTTGCTAAATAGATTTCACCTTCCACTTCTATACAATAACGTCTTTTTATGGCATCTTAAGATTTTTGTATTTTGAGATGCAATTTAACGTCTTTAAGATGGCATTTTAAGATTTTTTTTTAAACTCCATTCACGTTCATGGTAAATAAAATCTTATTGAAAATTAAATGAGCTTAAAATATTTTGAGCAAAAGGATTTAGTAAACTAAAACAAATTTCTTTTTTTTTCCATCTCTCAACCTAGAGAATATTTAGAACAATTTTATTAAACTAAATTTGAATAAGTAATTAATCAGTTTTTATTTCTGTATTTTAGCTTGAGGATGATACTTACCAATTTCTCTCCGGTGTTCCAATAACTCCAGCTACTAAATTCCTTGATATTACACATCCTGTAAGTATTTCAAATAAATCCCTTAGTAATGTAAATGCATTGTAAAAAATACTCATTAATAACTTTATGAGTTGAAGAGTGTGAACTGATTTTTTAGCAACACAACCTCTTAAGTTATATTATTTTTTAAGAAACCCTGTAGGAGAGAGAAATCCTATGATTAAATTAGGGCTGTGGTAGACCAGTGGTCAAGGTATCGGATCATGGCAGATATGTTATGAGTTCGAGTCCAGTACCACTAAAGACCCACCGTGTAGGAGAAGATGCACGTTAAATCTGTCGAGAGCTCAAACGTCCTCCCGTTGGAAAGGCATGGTAGTTAGGAGAAGGTGGTGCCAGCTCAGGTGTCGTCCTCGTCACTTGACTATGGTTTAAAATTACGAGGTCCGTCGCCAAAAGCCCTCGTGTAGCTGAACAGTGCGAAGTTAATACTCACTCACTCACTCACCTATGATTACTGTCTGGAACAAGTCGGTTCTCATTATACTTTATTATCAACTATATTAAAATGTTGTATGACATTCAAGAGAAATCAAGGTATTTTTTTATTATTCATAGGTATATAATAAATATCAACAAAATACTTTTAAAATTTTTCATATATAATAAATTTAAAAAAGCAACAAATAACAATAACCTTCTTAAGACATACATCATTTAAAGGAAAGTAGCAATTTGATTGCATAAATCAACCATATATTTATATTTAACAACTATTCATTATATTTATGAATCAGAAAATATATAATCGGGAAAGTGTTATTTCTATTTATTAATGAATGTTTGATGCATCTCGGAATATCCCAGATTTTTGTTTAGTATACAGTTAACAAAAAATTATAATAAAGCTATAAATCAATTTGAAAGAAAAATGTAACATCAATGTAGAGACTAAAAACCCTTATGGATGTTTAACAATGTTTGATATTATCTAAGGCATAAAATATCAAGAAAATTTTTAGTATTAAAAAATTTAAAATTATGTTCTGCGCTCAACTTTTAAAAAGAGCAACCAATTTAAGGATATATAAAACTAAAACTGAGATATAAACTACAGGAGAATAATTTTTTACTTTGTCTTAGTGATATTAATATTTGGGAATAGCTTAGAAATTTTCACATTCAATTATGAGTCTGTGTGGGCCAGACAGTCACTAGAGTATAGAACTCCGAAAATAGCGTTACTTATTAAAAATAATTATCCTTGATAGGAATTTTATGATGTTCTTAAGCTTGTTGGTTCTTTATTGGATGCTTTTTTCAAAAGTAATACAAAAAAAGTAGGTTTTAATATATTTTTTATATTTTTAACTATTTTAACAGGCTGTTGCTGACGAAATAATGACCATCACTCACTATTTTCACTACGCTTTAGCCATCTATGGCTGGCCAATGTTTATGATGGTGCAAAGCAAAACAGCCTGTTGCCAACTCTGCCCTTATTTGAGGTATGTTCCTATTTTACTTTTCATGAATGTAGCTTAAATATGTGTATAGTATATTTTTTAAGTAATTCAGATTTTCCAGTGATTTGAAGTTAAGATGCAAGAGGTTGGTATATTTTAAATATAATACAGACACAGGTATTCAGCTCCAAGAAAACGTGCAGGTAATCATATTACTTAATAAATTCTTAACATGCTTGTGTTCAGACAAAAGCCTACACGGAAAAATTAATAAATGACTTAGAGAAACTTTTGTAAGTAGTGCTTTCATATTTTCGGTGAAATTAAAAACACTTTAAATTAAGATTAATTTAAATTGAAAGTAATTTAAATCGTTCTGTATTTCCTTCTTTGTAGTTTTTTAATTAGGTATTCGTCGCCATGATGACGAAGTCAGCTTCCTTTTCTTGAATTTAATCTGACGTATGAAACAAAAGTACGTAGAAAAAGTGGAATGCTTTCTCACTATTTGAACTAATATAGACTAAATGAAATCTAATTAATTGTAATTTATCTATCTTTATAACTGATAAATAGTTGTAGAACTCGAATTCATATAACCCGGGTTTATAATATTCGATGCAAATAAATTTACAGTTCAAAATCAAATAAAAACTTTTACTATGTTTCGTTCAACTTTAAAACATATAAATAATCCTAAATTGAATATTTTATTTAAATTACATGAAATAGTATTTGTATATCCAACTTTTAGAGCCTTTTTAAAGAATATACAGTGAGAGAGAGAAAGAAGCATATAATATTCTGCCATCATTTTTAATCCTCTCATTAGCAGTATTAAAATTCCATTATTACCGATACTTTTTAAGCATTTCACCGTGCCTCTTTAATTGCATAATGGGGATATTTTACATTTTTAATAATTATGTGACATTTCAATTGATAAATAATTCTTCAAAATCTCCGATGCTGTGGTTGTATAAAATTTTAGTTAAGAAAAAAAATTTATGAAAAAATTAGTTATTTCATTGAAAAATAGCTAATGTGTGTGTAGTGCATTCAGTGATTAGAGTACCTGTATTATACTTCTTTAGAAGGAATTTTTAAGGTATCCGACTACGCGTTCGGAACCGTGATTTTAAAACGGCGCATAAATAGATCATTTTCATGATATTTAGTGTCACTTAGATTAGAATACATGTATAAAATTGTTTTAAGGATATTTTGTCAAAAAAAAATTATTTAAATACAATATTTCGGCTACAAATTAACTTAGAATAACCTTTTTTCAAAATGTTCTCCTTTTGTGAAAAATGCTTCTATTATAATAATATTTTGCCAGTATATAGCTCAGATATGTACAGATATGCCAGTATATGTACAGAGGCTCAACTAAGATTTTTGAAAAATTCCCCTTATTTTCAGAGTTACCACCATTTGAAATAATTATCAGTGTTTTTTTCTTTAAATTTCTCCCCTCTGTTGTCGTAAAACATGGATAAACACACTTCTAAGTTATATATTTCAAAAATTCTAGTTGAGCCTCTGTACCGAGGTCTGAGGCAAAATAGTATTATATAATATAAGTACTTTTCACAAAAGGAGAATATTTTGAAAATGGGTCATTCTATGTGTATTTTTTGTCAAAATATTGTACTTAAATAATTTTTCATTGTAATACTTTTTTTAAGACAATTTTATATACATTTTCTAATCTAAGTGACAGTAAATATCATAAATATTATCCATTTACACGCTTTTGCAAAATCTCGGTTCCGAACGTAGTCGGATACCTTAATTTGTTCAGGAATAAATGTGTGTGTGTGATCTTATAAGAAATAAACAATAAGAAAAAATACATATCTTTAGCAGGATTCTGTGTGATACGTTATTTTGAAGAAGCTGTGGGAATAATTATTATAAAAACCTCACGTTTTTGTAAATTTCCCCTCAGAAAAAACCTGAAGTATAGCATATAAAGAAAGAGAACAATTCTTAACTCGAGGGCACTCAAAGTTGAGTAGGTGCCACTTAGTAGATAAACGATAAGCCACGAAACCCCTGCGGGTGACTATTGGCTTTCAAAATCTATACAAATTTTCAAGATTATTTCCGAGATAACATGAGAACTAGTGTTGTTAAACTTTAAAAATACTTTTTTTTTCGAAAACTAGAATAATGTTTGTACATTTTTGACCTGAGACAGAAGGGTAATTTCATATCAGTTTCGTTTTTAATTGTGGTCCAAAATATTGAATATTCTTCAATGGACAAAACGTGACATTACAGGAAATATGCAAAAATTCGAACAATGGCTATAAGTTGTTTTGATTTTTAAAATTGTGACTTGTGATTTTAAATAGAATTTTCTCAAGAAGCAACTCATCAGTAATTTACCAAGATATATTTTTGTTATTTTATGTGTAACGTGTATTTTTAAACTCTTCTAGAATGAAATAAAGTTTAATATTTTCATTCAGTAACACTATCCAAGCACATAAGTAGCACAAGCATTTCAGTATACTCGTAATCTCTTGATTTTCAGATAATTATTACATTTGTAGAAGTAAGCGACCGATTTTAAGTTTTGCTTGTTTGAGCTGGGAGATTTTCATATGTAATCAACCATACCTTTTAATGAATTAAAAACACCAATATTTTTCATGTGTGAATTTATGAATCCTTGAGTAAATGTATTATCAGGTTGGAAATCAAGCCTATTATAAATTTTTTTGATTATGAAATATTAATTAATTAGGAGACTTTACAATAGAGCATAGATAATAGCATTTAATAATTTGTTATGAAGTATAACGTTAAGTGCGACATTAGATTTATTATTCTGATAAGTACTGAAATTTATCCTTGTAAATACAATTCTGGTTTTAAGTAGCAAAGCAATAAAACTTTCTATACAAATAATAAATCATTAATGGCTGCTGATTCTGCTACATTTTATGTATTAAACAAAGGTTTTTATAACCTGAATTACACTCACTAACATTTGGTCCTAAATCAATTAATGAACATTTTTTCAGAGTATTGATAATTTAATAAGTATTAATGTAATTTGTCATCACAAAGCGGCAGATACGCAAGTGAAATATTCAGGCTTTTGTGTTTAATGATATCAGTTAATGCATCCAGACCATTTTCTCACCTTTCTCTTTAAATAACCAGGAATAATAAAAGCTATTGAAATGAATAGCACTACTAGACATCTTGTTTATCCCTCACTTGACATTGATCGATTAGCTTTCTATTCCCATAGAGGGACTGAACATTTTCAGCATATTCTTGTCATGTACAATACTTGGCTTTTCCATTTTTCTTTATTTTAAATTGTGTTGTTTTTTTTTTTTTTTAATTTTTTTTTTTTTTTAATTTTTTTGGGTTTTTTTTTTTTTTTTTTTTTTTTTTTGCTATTCATGTGATAAAGTATTGATAATCTGCTAAAAATATCTTAAATTATGGCATAAATATATGCGTAAACTACTGAATTATATACGTACAGTGGGAATGCATCAAAGTGATGCTCCTCTTTATACTTTTTGAGCGGTTTTTTATAATTAAAAACTATACATATAATGAAATATAACATTTAGTTTTGTATGAATAATCATATATACAAAACTTTATATTATATAATTAATATATTTTTTCCTGGTAATTTTTAATGAGACGGCTGAAATCTCTTCCCTGGTTGTTATAACAACGGACATGTAATCGAGTGGGCCTACAGCATTGGTTTCCAAATCGAAAGAATTAGGTTTAATGTATGCATAATATATATATATATATATATAGAGAGAGAGAGAGAGATCGAAAAAAAAGGGGATTGGACACCACTGGTCAAGGATTCGTATCTCCTGCATCTGAATTCGAAAGTCTCTCTCTATCGTATGAATATGTTGATTGATGTTAGATTTGTCTGAGTGCAAGGTTTTCGCATTGGTGTTATACGAATGCAGTTAGTTCAGTTTCATTTCATCCTAGTTACTGGATCAAAATTCGAAATTACTAGATATTTTGCCACTACCTTTCGTTTCTCTTCTAATATGATGTCAACTCAATCTCAACATTAATATAGTGCAAAAATTGCACTTTGGTAAATAGATCTGGTGTATGAATCCAATCAGCAAAATATCTCAAAAATAATTAATGCTAAAGATAGCACTGTCATTCTCTTTGTGCCTTCAGTTTTAATTTAGTTAAAATATGAAATACAAACAGCTCAAAAATAAAGTTAATCATAATTCTAAGTATAAAAAGTTTTTTTCAAATAAGAATATTTTGTTACATTTAACAAGATTTTTTAAGACTTTTTGAAATATTATCCCACTTTTGAATAGAGGAAAATAGTTTAACAGCTAATATTTCTTATTCAACATAAAACATGACTGAAGAGTATTAAATGAACATCATGTCTTGGATATAAAAAATATATAAAAAAAAAAAATTTTAAAAAAAAAACTACTACTACTTATAATATTGTCATATCAATTTTAACTTGTATGATTACATTTAAGGTTTTTAAATTACCATTATTTATATTAATGGAAATACAACATTAAAAAACAAGCTTAACCAAGAGTAAAGTTCTCTTGCTTAAAAACCATAAGAACATAAATGTCTCAAACTAATATTTTTATTTAGTAAATAGATATCCATTTAAGTACTAAATAAGGAATTACATAAACTTAAGAATAAGATAAACTTGCGGATAACATTATTCAACTAACAGAAAGGTACAGGCTCTTAATATTTATTTAATAGGAGTGTCTATGTTTTTTCACATGTATAAGTATTTTTTGAGTGCTAAATAAACAAAAAATTATTCGTTTTTACTTTTAATGACAAGTGTAAGCTTACTAAACATTTTTAAAATGAAGAATCAATCCAAATTTATAAAGTTTAAATGTGAAAGATTATCCAAAGTATTTTGGGGGAAGAGAGTGAGAGAAGTTGAGAATATATACATTAATAAGAATTACTTAATGCCTAAAAAAGCTATTACCATGCCAATGACTTAAGACTTTAAGACTTTGCGGTAGCAGCTCCTTAAGAATCTTATTCGAAGATGTAAAAATTTAAAAGGAAATTATTCTTCAAAAATGAAAGTACAAGAAAATAACATTGTAAAGCATTTTTAAGTTTTTTTTTTTTTTTTTAAAAATAATTGGTTTTTTATGAAAAAATTTTTTTTATTTATTTAATTTTCTTTAAAAATTTTTAATTTTTTTTTTTTTTTTTTTTTTTTAGTTTGCTATTTTCAAAAAATCGGTCTATTATAAGCTTATTCTTCTCTATATCCTATACATACCTGAATTTTTAATAAAACTATAGTTAATTAAAAATTTTAATTTAGTGTAATTTAATAATAATTATAAATTTAATAAATTACAGAGCTCCTGAATAATTACTCATATACCGTTTCTTTTAAGCAGTTATATCCAGATTAGTATTTGTCAATTTACTTGAAAATATATTTAGTCAAATTCAGTTTGAGTTAAAAAATATCGTCTAAAAGATCTCAAAAAACTGTCTTGAATGTAGAAGACTTGAGGTTTGGAATATAATTGTCCTGAGGAAATGATTATGGATACTTTTTGTATTCATTGGGGTTCATTTGTACAATCAAATGAATCAAAAGAATGTTACAAAGCTCAGAATATTACAAAATATCTATTATTAGAATAGATTAATCGAGAAAAGATTAGGAAAATCATTAAAAGCATACTTAAATTCGTAAAAGTACATAAAGGAGATTCACACACACACAATTATAATTAATTCCACGTTATAACTAGCATTAAAATTCAAATAATGATTCTGGTTAACTCACACACATATATACATAAAAACCAACATTTCATTGAAAAAAGAATAATTAAATTAAGTTAAATTCATATAGAATAGATTTTTCAGAATTAGATACTTAAAATAAATTAAATAAATAAATTAAAGCTTCGAAAACTTCTAAACCCCTCAATTTTTACTTTGATATAATAAAAACTAAGCATCGTGATTCTCTTTCCTACAAATAAGAGAAACCAGAAACACACACACACTCACACTGAAAGAATTTACATCTGAAATTTGCAGGTTAAAATAAGATAGATACATTTCATTTGTGTAGAGTGGATACCCTAAAATAGAATGTATCATTAAGTAACAAAAGATACAAGTATAAAATGAAAATGGAAAATCCTACGAATCTTTTTTTTTTTTTTTTGTCAAACTGCTTTATCTTGAATAGAAATACTTGTAACACACATTCAGTACTATGTAAATTTATAGGTGAAATACAGGATTTCCTTGCAAAATTTAACAAAAGGAAATCCAATTTAACAAATCCCTAAATTCAAATACCAACCGAAACCTTCTTCTAAATCCATTGTATGTCTTTTAACGAATTGAAACCTTTGCTATTCTTGTTAGGTTTGGTTGGTTGGTTGTTCCCGAGTTTTCATGTCGTTTCGTCGATAGAAAAATGACTCTTTTCGAGCCTGTTTTATTAAACTTTGTAACAATCGTTGATCCGAATTCTCTGGCTTTAAGGAATTCAAACGCTTTTGTGCTATTTGAAAGAAAGGAAGATAAGGCTGTCTCTGAAACCTCCGATCAATATTTTTTGTGGCCACGTAAAGACTATGTGTCATTCTACTGAAAACTGAAATCGTTTTTATATTTTGAATTGTGTTCGAATTTTGTTTTAGAAAGAAAATTCATGATGCATGAATGTTTTATTATAAATGTTTTAAAATATAGAAAATGTTTAGACTGATATATATGCTGATCCCACCACATAAATATAAATAGCTTACAAGAATAAGAAAACACAATTTATTTAAATGTAAATAAATCATTATCAACGTGCTTTGGAAAATTTAAGATTAAAGGTCTTTGTAATATATCCGAAGGTCAAAAAAAAAAAAAAAAAAAAAAAAAAATTAAAATTTTTCAAATTTATCACAAAAAATTATACTTTGTAATTTTTTTTACAAAAATTCTAAATTAAATAAAATTTAATTTGTTTGAATGTAAAAGCTGACCTGATAGAAATATTTTACTCTAAGATTGGATTATTATATGCATTCTAAAATTAGAAGCATGGACAGTCTATTCATTTTCAAATTTAATTTTTTTAATATGACATCCCCTTAATCAACTGCTTTTAACAGGAAATTATAAACTTTATATTAAATTCGCTCGAATAAAAAGGTTTTAATAAATAATATTCTTAGTGTTTTTGCATTCACGTTAATGAATGTAAAATAGATTTATTTATAACGCTCTGCTAAAAATTAGTATGCTTTTTCACAAACGTATATCTTTAGAAATCTAAATAGGAGATAAATAATTTCCTTCGTTAAAAAAAAAACCGTAATTGTCAAAAATGACTTATTTTAAGTCTTTAATTAAGAAATATTTTGTCGCATTCATTTTTTGAGAAAAGAAAAAAAATATATTAAACTCAGAGCTTAAAATCTATGAGTTATGAATGACGATCTTGGTTGAGTTACGCTGTGAACGTAATTAATCGATTTATTGTATGCTACAAGTGTCACTCCAAGTAGCTTGGTACGTTACAGCTACAGGTTTATTATAATAATTTAATATGACACAGTGTGGTATTAAGGTATCCGACTAGATTAGGAACCGTGATTTTGCAAAAGCGTATAAATGGAGAATATTTTTGATAGTTAGTGTCACTTATAGATTAGAAAACGCATATAAAATTGTTTTAAGAATATTATTACAGTAAAAAATTATTCAAGTACAATATTTTGACAAAAAAATGAACATAGAATGACCCATTTTCAAAACATTCTCCTTTTATGAAAAATGCTTCCATTACAATAATATTTTGCTTGTATATAGTTCAG
>BMAV01024270.1:396116-410597 GCA_019973955.1 Trichonephila inaurata madagascariensis | reverse complement strand
TGAGTATATTACGTGAAAAATTCCTGATTTTTCTTTAAGTTTTAGAAATTTAAATTACTTCCCATTTCTCTAAAACTAAACAAAGAGAAGTACTTACTTTTGGTAAGTCAAACAACCAAAACTTTACATTCAATTAAATTTAAGAGCTTTTTTGTTAACACTTTCCTAGTTTCCCACTCCCCGTTATGTAATGAGATAAAGTGCACTTAATTTTTAGTATAGTTTATATTCCATTGAATGTGAAATCACACCCTCGAAAGTAAACCAAACACACACAGAACTGATGCGTTAAATGCTTCTTAGCACTTCAAGGACATTTTTCAGTAATCAAGTAATAGAAAAGCAGATATTTTTGGTCAATTCCGCATGTAAACATTGCAGACATTTCAGAACTCAATAATTTTAATGTTAAATTTTGAATGCCTTCTAAACACACAACATTACCTGAGTTCAGATAATAGTTATTTTTATTTCAATTTTTTTATTGCACAAATTTATATGAAAAGTGAAAAAAATATATATATTTAGCTTTTCAAAAGGTTTGTTATGTCCACTAGAACAGCGGCAGCCTACCTTTAGAACTTCACAGACTACTAAATGTATAATTTTATATTTGCTGGACCATAAATGTGAATAAAGAAAAAATGTAAATACATTTATGTAATAATCACGGCATGACTATTAGGTTAAACCAATTGAAAAAGTAAAAAATACAAAGCAGGGTCAATTTTAAAATTCCTATTAAAAAGTTTCAATTGAAAAATTATTAAAATTATTAAAAAAATTATCTTAAAACACAAACATTTTAACTTATGTTTGGGGAGAAACAATACAATGATGATATTAACTACCGTGAAATCCGGTGTATAATACATACTTTTAACACACAAAAAATAAGATGGAAATTTACGGGTGCAAAATAAGGGTATAAAAATGAGAACTTTAAAAATAAAAAAGATGAGCATAGAAAATAAGAAAACGAAATCGAGTTTTAGAATTCGAATCTTTTGAAATTCTAACTTAAACAATATAAAAAAACTACTAGAGTTGGATTTCGCATATATTCTGCTCTGGATTTACCCATCTCCACAAATCGCAAAATCATGAAAATTTAATCAGCTTGGTAAATGTTTAAAAATTAGAAATATTAGAGAATATCAAAATTACCCGTGTAATTAATTAGTTAGGTTTTTTAATCGAGTAAACTTTTTAAATCACAATTAAAAATATTACATTGACAGCGACAGGAATTAACCTCAAAGTATGAAAAAGATAAGCACTAAAATATTTATTCGAATAATTCCATATTACTTACTCGTATTTTCTTAAGAATGTTGAACTTTGACAGGCGCTTAACAGTAAATATAATTATTAATATAGTTTACACATATAAATATAACCTCAGATATTATGCACAACGAGCCCTGAGACTTTGACAATTGAGAGTAAGGATCGTAAGTTTATCCTGAATAAGAATTCGAATCTTTCGAAATGTTAACTTTAGCAATATAAAAAAACAACTACTAGAGTTGGACCCGATGCGAGGGTAGTGAAGAGGCACCATCACGCGCGCTTACATCACTTCCTGTTACCCACTTCCGTCCCTTTTCACGAAATCACTCCTACAAATATTCGGCAACCGAGAGGAAAGATGTTACACATCAAAAATTAGACTTCTGCATTTATCGAAATAGTGTTTATTTAAAAGAAATGACCTTCCTTATAAACTAGAAGGGTTGTAGTTCTAGAAGTATACTAGTTTTTTCTAAAGCTTGGAACAATACAGTCGACTCTCGATAATTCGATGTTGGACAGACCAATGAAAAACTTCGAATTATCAAGAGGTAGGAAAAAAATTCCAAAATACACGAAGAGGAATTTTTTCTACCACATTTAATTTAAAACTATGTAATAGAACAATAATTGTACATGTGTATAAAATTATTTTAAAGTATTTTTAAAAAGTACATATTATACAGTATAAATATACAGAAGTTAAAAGTCTTGTATTAAAAACAATTATTTAAAAAAAAGAACACATTTTCAGACTCAGCTACGAGGTATTCTTAATAGTATCAACGTTAGGAAGGCTCTTCTCCCCTAATCAGAACGCTAAAAAATTTAGACCGGTTTTTTTTCATCACTTTCCTCTGCGTCTTCTCTCCTTTCACTCTCTACTCCACATTTCTTAACCTCTTGAACAGGACACTGTCACGGCCCTTCAAATCTCTTCCATTCCTCATCGGAAATAAAATCGTTTCGCACCCGATACCCTCAGACACTGTTCTCAACACTACTGGATCTTCAAGGCAGGGTCCAGTCTTGAACATGCCCTATTTGGTGCCACATGTCGTCATGTCAGTCCGACGCAAAATACACAATCCTGAGCATCTCTTCTTCACAATAGCAGATCACCCTTTCTGAACACATGTGTAGCAAGGCAACGTGTTAAACGAAAGATATGGACGGCTTACAACAGGTGCGGCCGGTCTATTGTTCACTTGAGGAAGGAAAGCAATAAAAGAGTCTTTTCGTCTGAGGAACTGGGAAACACAAAGAAGGGGTAGCTGACAGATAGTCAGCAAAAAGGGCTACATTCAGGAGAGACAAGCAGAGACACAACACGAAACATGTAAGACCCGACCTGTTTCCTACAGGACTCTACATGATAGTGAATGTTCCAATTGTCGAGAGTTTTATAAGATAACTTCGAATTATCACGTGCTGTAGTCTGGCCATCTATAGATTTTACTTTGAAATATTGAGTGTACCAAAACGTATGTTTTAGTTCGAAATATCAAGAGTTTTTCCAGGGCCTGAACATATACTTCGAATTACCGAGAGCTCCATTTAATGATTTCAAAACATAAGAGCATTGCGCACGTACATTTAAAGTTTCTTCGTAAAAAAGAGGGTGCGCGTTATACGCCGGATTTTACGGTATATGTTTACAAAATTAATTTATTCTACAAAGTGTACTATAACTATATTGTAATCATTTATTTTATTTACATTTCTATATGACTGAAAAGGAACTTCTCGCAAAGCAAGACCAAACTTTCAACGTATAACATTATCAAAGTGGTATGCCGCCAATTTAACACGGTTGCCAACTTTTGCTTACAAATATCACTTGATCTGCTGAAAAAGTTAAAAAGTCACTTCATAAATTCCGTGTTATTTATGAAAACAATTATTTTACTTAAATCTATCTAATACATAAATTTTCAGCTAGAATATTTTACTTGTAGCTTTTTTGCAATTGGAAAAAGGATAACATTTGAACTGGCATCCAACTCACTATGCATCTTACTTTTGGAATATTAATATCTTTATTTCCGAGGAATGAATGGAATAATAATTTTAAAAAATCAAATAAATTAATACAAATTAATATAAGTAGAAATTTTCCTATGAGATAAATTTAAGTATTTTCTTTAATCATCACTGTTAAAAGATATAGCTTCTATCCAGAGTAAAGTAAATCAGGAATTTTTTTGCATTGGATATACATAAATAGTAAAATTCTATTAAGGCTGTTGATAGTGTTTTAAGATCAATGCTTTTTTCTTTATTTCTATAGTTTCAAGGATGATAATTTTACTGTCAAGGATAAGAATTATTTAAGTCATGCACGCGCAGATCGCTTAGTAACTATTGCTTTCGAATATGAATTGTCAGCAATTTTTTGGCTGTTATTTTAACTTTTTATTGACTTACATTTACTTGCTTTAAATGGACATCTAAAAAGGAATTGCTCTGAAGAGAATAAATGAAAAGTTAATATGCCTTTAGTATAATTGCTTTTTTTTAAATAATTTCTTGCAGGAAAAGGGAACACATAACTATGACCTGGTACTTGTCGGACATTCCCTAGGGGCTGGAGCAGCATCGATTCTGGCCATTTTGCTACGTAATGAATATCCCAATTTGATATGTTACGCCTATTCTCCTCCCGGTGGTCTACTTAGGTTTGTATCTCTTTACTATGCTATTTTTTTTTAAAAAATAAATAGCTCTGAAGCTATAGATATTAAGGTATCCGAACAAGTTCGGAGTACTTTTTATCAAAATAGCTTTAAACATTATAAATGCTCATTTAGGACTCATTATACCAATAAATACTACTATTTAACTAAAAATATTTAAAATAAATTACCTGAATTTTACAAAAAAATACAATTATAAGTGAAATTTTAGCAATATTTTTGAAAAACTTCAAAGCCATTAGAGAAAAAAGTAATTAACATATATTAATAAAAATATTGCTAAAACAAATTAGATGCGTTTATCTAGAAAATGTACTAAAGTTTTAATGTTTTATTAAAATTTGAAAAGTTTAGAGCTGATTTAGTAAACATTATAAGAAATGTTACATTCTTTATGAGACCATTATTTAAATAACAAGCCATAACTCAAAAAGTATTCGCACAATAAGAAATATTTTAGTACATTATCTAGAAAATAACATAAATATCAGGTGTAAAAAGTTTTATAGAAATATATTTGTAACATTTTGAGTTATCAGACTCGCCATGATAGATTTTGAGCAATTTAAATGCCCATTTCTGGTAGATCAAAGACCCACTTCTGGTTTTTCTAACTTTATAAAACTGATTGTAACTTGGCCTCTAGGTAGCGTAGAAACAAATCACAGTATGTTTCGTTAAGCGAAAAGATAGTTCTATGCAATAAAATAAAAAAACAAAAATATCTGTCTGGATCGAATTTGGTCATTTTCAACTTGTTTGCATACCTTAAGGTATCCTACTAGGTTCGGAGACCAATTTTTCAAAAATTGATTTTCAGAAGAAATTTACTGTTTTAAAGAACATAAATGAGTTTAAAGAGTCATAACTATTAACTAAATAGCATGAATCTCTCTCTCTCCCCCTATGGTTCTGAAAAAAATATTATTTTTATGAAATATCAGCAAAATTTTCAAAATTAGGAAAAAACGTGATAAATAAAAATACATTGGACATAAAGCAATTTTAATTTCATTGATATACTTATTGATCCATCGGATGTGACACAAACCGCAGGATAAAAAGTATTTTAAGAAATAAATATTTTATAAGCATTTAAATTTGGTGTTAATGATTTTTCGTAAAAATTACTATATGTTCTAAGCTAAAAATGGCTGTAAAATGGGATTAAATGAAACTATCTTAAAATCTGCGATTTTTTACACTCTAAAGAGCTCATAACATATATGTTATAAATGCCATTGAATTTTATAGAGTTGTTCTGGAGATATCCCGTTTTTCGTGTACAAATTATCAGGAAAATTTCTTTCTTCAAAAAACACAATACAAAAATATTCTTATAAGTTAGATAAAGTAAATGCTATAAAAATAACTTAAAAAACTCTCTAGTTTTACATATTATACCTTTTTTCTCAATATAATTATGTTTCTTTTTTTTCTCAATATAATTATGTTCCTTTTTTTTTTCTAATGGACCTAACATCAAACACCTAAAAAAACGCTCTTTCACCTAGTCGGATACCTTTAGGTATTGTCATGATAATTAAAAATATTTTAAACCCAAATAATCTAAGAATTGAGATTTGATTGCATTCGTTCAAAAAAACTATATTTTGCCCCTTAGCCAAAACAAATTCTTAAAATTTTGTGTGGTATTTTTTTTATTACACCTGGACACATAAAAGATGGTTTCTTAACATAAGTAGGCAGAATGTCAAATTATTGCTTTTTATACTTTCTATACCTGTTCCGTAAGATTTCCAATAATTTTTGCATCATTTAAGTTGCAGTCTAAGACCTTATGGGCAGCCAATGAGAATCAACTTCCTCACTCGCCAAGATCCAATCAGAGAGCAGTCACTCAGTTCTCCCTCATGCATTCACATTTAACTCATCGGAGCAAACTTTTCGAAACGATTGTCTCAGCCAATCAGAATTCAGGAACACTAGGCATGAAAATTTCCACTGTCGTCTCCATATCTACTCTACCAGATATGGCATTAAGGCCCACTAACAGCCCAAATGCCCAAAGATACCATTGTATACTCGTATTTAAGTTGCAACGTATAGAAAGAGTTAGTGCTTATTAATGTCGCTCTATGAAGCAACATGAGGGCTATTGGCGATAGATATCGTAATTTTGAGTCGCGGTCAAGTTACAAGAACGGCACTTGAGCTTCCCTCCACTCCCCAAACACCACACCAATGGAAGGACTTTGAGCCACAAGCGATTTAACCTGCTTCAGCCCTTTACATGGTTTGTCTTCAGTGGTACTATGGCTCGAGCTCTTGACACGCTGACCACTAGGCTAACGCGGCCTTGAAATGCACAGAAAGAAAAAATCAATTAGTATACATTGCTGAATTTTACGTTTTAAAAGTAGTTTTTAAGAAACTACATATTCAACGTATTCTTAAATATATTAAAAAATTTTATGAAAATTCATTTTTCCCCCTAATTTTCATAAAAGTTATATAATGAATTTTGTCGTAAGTAGGATTGTTTATTTGTAGATATTAATTGCTAATTTTATTTCAATGTTCTTGAATTTATAATTAAATTATTGAAACTCAATAACATTATTAATTTAAATGCATTAAAAAAAGATCATAATAAATTAAGTAAAAAAAAAAAACTTTTCTTAATAACTGTAAATTCTACTTTAAAGAATTCCTTCGAGTTACTTTTTGAAAGAAAAAAATATATGAAATTCTATTTAGAATTCACTGTTAGATACATGAACAAATTTAAGTAAATAAATTTTTCAACGAACCCGAAATAAATGCCCGCAGAACAAAAGTTACGTTTTAGGTCTTTTGAATTTGCATGGAAGCAAATAAAAATGATAATGACTTTGAAGAAAAGGGTGAGATAAAAGAGTAACGAGCTAATTATGGATTCAGAAAAAAGAAAGTAAAAGATGAGGCGTGGCTGAGATTGGTGGTCGAATCCCTGTTTAGTCTAGACTGCATGGCGTTGGCGGACGAAAAGAGATGGTATCACAATGTTACATTCGTTTCTGGCGAAGGTTTTATGTCATCGATTAGTTATACGAGGCCTTCATTGATGGATTATTAATCTTTATTGTTCTTGAATTTTTTTCATAGCTCTGATTCATTTTTGTCCTCGTTGGCTATTTTTACTCGTAGTAATAGTTGATTTGGGGTGGGGATGCAAATTTTTTTAACAGTCGATCATAAATTGAGAAAAATTTATATGAACTTTTTAAAACATTTCAACGCATTTGTAACAATGAATTCAACAGTATTAAACATTTTAGTTATTTAAATAGATGACTACTTTTTAATGTAAATAATATCATATTTACATTATTTTATTGTATGGGGTGTCCAAAAAGTATGGCTACATTTTCAAAAATAAATTAAAAATAAACAAAGATTTTCACTTACGGTTGTTTTTTTTTTACATTCTATAAAAAACGGATTAAAATTTTTGCTCAATGAAATACAAACTAGATTGAGCAATGTCCACGTTTTGCAACCTTCTTCTTTCAAAATGGCTTTTCCACAAGAACAAACTCAAGTTGTAGAGAGGTTTGTCCAATTTAAATCTGTAATACATGTATAGTGTAAATGAGGCACTACTGTACTGGAATTTGAAAGTGATAAAATGCTCTCCGGGAGAGATGAATGGAAAGAGGAAGTCCAATACTGTGGCCTCCTCCAATTCGTAACACTAATGAATTGGAAAGCTGAATTACAATGAACATTCAAAATGTTGATCCTGCAATGCTTCAGAGAACATGGCCAGAAATCTCACATAAATTCGATGTTTTGCACGTAACTATTAGTGCGCACATTGAAATCACTCAATAAAAATTGTAAAAAAATCTTTGGCATTTTCTTCCGAAAACATAAAAAAGTGAATATCTTTGCTTGTTTATTTTAATTAATTTTTGGTCATATTTTTCAGATACCCGGTATATTTATATCATTTCAGTTAATGAAATAAAAAGAAACATAAAAATATTAAAAGTTCAAAATAATACTAATTCAACTTGATAAAATTACAAATGTCATTCTGTTAATTATTAATCATAAATATTTATTTATCCACGTATATGTGATATTAATCATTTTAACATTACAAAACGTTTTCAGTCTTCCTGCTGTTGAATATACAAAGGAATTCATAATATCTGTAGTATTGGGAAAAGATGTGGTTCCCCGAATTGGATTGCATCAAATGGAAGCTTTACGCTCTGATCTTATAAAAGCGATTAAAAAGAGCCAGGACCCAAAGGTAAGCTTTAGTAATTATCATTTTACAAAGTTTTAACAAATAAATGCTTATGAACATTTATGTAAGTTGTTTTCTCACAGTTAAATAATTTTTGAGAGAAAATTAAAACAATGATTTTTAGGCCCAAAATCAATTTTCAATTACATTCGCCATAAAATATATATATATATATATTTAGTTAAGATGTTTAAGTCAGAAAATTTCTAATACCCATGTCTTATTTAATTTAAAAACGGAATTAACTCTTTGTTCTAGTACCATTCAATCTCTTGAAAAATATCTCATAAAAAAGCTGTTTGGAAACCGCTGTACAGAAAACTTTTCTTTCTGTAGTTACTATGATGGTTGAAGAAACGTACCTATGTTTTGCTATGTAAAACTAATTACAGTGGGTGATCGGTTAACGAACAATTTAACGAAAGATTTTTGTGTTCGGATAACGAACACTTCCAAGAAAGATGTTTAGTGTTTGGACAAAGAAAACATATATTCGGATAATGAACAAAACGAATTCTAACGAACATTTCTCGGCTCTGGAAAAAAATTAATATTAAACATTTGTTATCATTTTGCATACAAAATAAGATCACTGAAAGAAGAAATGTTTAAAGCATGCATTTTGAATGAAGAACACCAAGAAACACAGCGAAATGTGTCTCCTTCTGAACAAGAGGAAGACGAAAGAGGACCAAAGCCGACATCTGCCATTAAATATCTTTTGAAAAAGTGGGAGGATGTCAGAGCAATGGTCTTAGAATGGCACCCAAACCAAGCTGATGTCAGTAGAGTTGGGGATCTTTACAACGACAATGCTATTAATTACTTCCGGAAAATCCTGAAAAAGAGAGAAAAGCAATCGACATTGGGCATGTTCTTCAACGCCCCATAAGCAAAAAATGAAAAGGACTGATTAATATGCAAGACTATATGTATGTATTATTTTTTTAAAAACTTACTAAGAAATTATACATTTTTTAAAATTTAATTTTTAGGGTCTCCAGAACGAATTAATCGATTTCACAAAGAAGTCTATGCTGAATCGATGATCGGTTAACGAACAATTCGGATAGCGAACATAGTCTTGGCACGGATTATGTTCGTTAACCGATCACCCACTGTAATATTTTTCCAATAAAAACTCAACAAAGAGATTGAATTAAACAAAACAAATTCATAAATGAATTAATCAAATTAGTTAACACATCTTCTAATAAACAGTTCAGTTTCACCATAAAAACAATGCAAATACTGTCCTGGGACCATTAAAGGTTTCAAATCATTGTTGAAAAATCAAATTTGTTGACCATCATAGTATACAAAAAATCTTCTATGGCAAAAGAAAATATTCTCAAATTGTTATTTTGCTTCGTAATAAAACATCGTTTTTTTTATCTTAAGATCTCCCTCTTTTATTAGTTACAGAACTTTGTGACATTCTCATCTAAAGATGATGAGAGCCTGTAAAATGATGAAAGCAGTATCTCAAAAATATTGAGAGCAGTATCTCCTCGTCTCCGAATTTGCGTTCAAAAATAATATTTCTAACAAAATATTCGGATATTCCATCAAAGTGCAATGGAACAAATTATCACTTAAAAAATTAACAAGATCTGTAATGGGTTTAAGTATATAACTTCGATGTTCTGAAAAACCACAGGAGTGATATTTTATTGTTGGTAATCGCTAATAACAATACCATTCGTGTATTTTAAGATTATCAAATAATGAGAGAAGGTTATCCAAATAAAGAATACAACGTTAAACCCTGGACAAAAATTTTAAAAACTTGAACTCAAAGCTTTCAAATGTTTTGCAAAGTAAAAAATTTAACCTATATAAATTAGGCTACTCCAGAAACTGAAATACAATTCAGAATCCTCAAATATTTTAGAACATCGCATATTGTAAAACAATAATTTTTTTTTCGCAATGTATACACTTTTACAAATGAAAGAGAATTAACAACATTTTTTTATATCAAACGTTTTAAAGAACATTAATTATTTTTCTCCTTTAACTTTTAAATTAATTGTATTCCTGAATATCAAAAGTTTATATATAATTTCCAAAAGTTTACTACAATAAAGATTAAAGAAATAAAAAAGAAAAACCTAGGTAGTTTTCTTACAGGAATATTTATACTTATGTGTTAAATCCTTTTCCATCTCTTACACAGTGGAAGATCATAATGAGCGGAATTTTCTGTTGCTGTTCAGAAAGTCTTACTTTTGACTCTACGGAAGAATTCGGAGAAAAATCAAACTTTAGAGATGTGGCAACGCATCCCAGTGATTCATCTATAGCTCTGACTGTTCATCAACCATTATATCCTCCAGGACGAATTATTCACATCGTTCGTAAT
This sequence comes from Trichonephila inaurata madagascariensis, assembly GCA_019973955.1. NCBI lineage: Eukaryota > Metazoa > Arthropoda > Arachnida > Araneae > Nephilidae > Trichonephila > Trichonephila inaurata. Next base: position 399,982 of record BMAV01024270.1, on the reverse strand, counting down.
CATCCAAAGAAAGAGGAGTAAGTACTCGGGTTGCATTGCTCAATATATTTACTGCAATTCACTCATAAAACACGTTGCTTTCATTAAAATGATTCGGCATACCAAACAATAATTATTTTAGTGCTACATTTAAAGGGCCAAGAAGATATAATTATATATAAATAAAATTCTTAGGGAAATATTCATGTTTTGAGTAATTTATCAATATTTCAAAATAATTGTTATCAATTTCTGCAAAGTTGTTAATTGATGAGACTTTGTATGAGTAATTAATTAATTCAGATCACCAAGCAAAAAAGGGAATTTATTTCGTTGTATCTGTTTTATGTTAAAAAATATGTCCGAAATTAATTTCTTTAAAAACAAGACTAATAATTTTATGACTTTTTAAAGGACAAAGCTACAAGAGTTTGAAGAGATTTACTCCATAAAATTTTACAAAGAATTCTACTACGCCTTATTTTCTTCGACTTCCCAATTCCATAATAATAAAAACATAGAAGTGACATAATGTGTGTGTTCCCAATTTTTTTCTTGAGAATCCAATTCTTAAATTTGCTCTTTCTATCTTCTACTAGATCATACTCAAAGTAAGAACACATTTCCTCTCGAAAAATTAAAATAAATTATCATGACTTTTCAAATTCATGAAGTCCAGTTCAATAATGTTAATGTTTTAAATTATTTTTTTAAAAAATACTCAACGTTTTCAATCATTTTATACACATAATTACTTCAGACATAAGTATATTGTACAGTTCAAAGCATTTCAATTAAAGATTGTAAGAAGTTTGAGATTCCCTTATGCATGCCAAATCAAGTTTCAGAAATATTCAATTTAATACATAAGCTAAAATTACAAAACACAATATTCATGCTTGTGATTTCAAGATAGAAATGACAGTAAGATAAAGATTATTTTACAGATTAGTATCCATATCAATTCCATATGTGAGATTCTTCGATCTACAAATAAAAATGGTTACTTACAGGTATGTGTATTCATCTGAAAGACAGAAAAGAAACTTCTGATGTCAAAAATAAAGCTAAAGAAGAGAAAAAATAGATTCGTGTATGATAAATAATCTTAAACAACGTAAAAAGTCGATCTATGTATAAGAACAAAAAATGATACAATTCCAGCTGATACGAAAATATCCCAAATTTTCAGCTTCCAAAAGAATAAACTTGCAAGAAAGAACTAAAAACCATTTAAAAATTTAGTTGAATTTTTTTTTTCAGAATTCACGAAAAAGATAAAATACATTCAATTAACTAACATATGGCACTGATATAACTTCCCTATGATTACATTACTAGTTTTTATGAGAGTGTTCAACAACGTGCAAAAGCGTGGTTATACCTGTAGAATGAAACAAATGGCTTATACTCTTCTCTTCCTTGTTTTTAGCTTTTATCTATAGCACAATGTTTATGTGGATGCTCTTTGTGAAGGAATTCTAAGAAAATAAACAGAAGAAATGTCTCAAATCATAACAAGGGAGGAACCTATACGCTGAAATGTTATTAGAACCATTGTTGAAACTTTAATAACCTCTAAACACTATTGAGAATTTAAAAATCATTAAATTTACAAAATTTAGTATATATAGTTTTTTTATATAATCTCTATTGCAAAGACTGAATTGAGTTGAACATTAAAGATAAAATAATTATACATATATAGATATTAGAAAATCAAAAAGATGGATGGTGCAGTACAGTAGCGCACACAAGAGGGGTGTCCTAGGGGTCCGGACACCCCCCATAACACTTGATTTTTTTCGATTGGTTATAATCCTTAGCATATATTTCAAGAATTAATTTTGTATTGTTTTTGTCTCCGAAAATCGACAAAATCAAAAGAATATGTTGGGCAGCGTATTAGAGTATGATACCAAAATGGTGGACACTTTCGACACTGGACCCCTCTCTTGAAAAATTTTTGTGTGCGCTATTGGTGCAGTATTATAAACTATGACAGCTGAGGATAACACACACACATTTAATTTAATGTAAAAGTAGGGACTGACCACTTTTATGGTTAGCCAACTTCCCCCTTTCTGTTTGTAATACTAAGTGAAATCTTATTGAAAATAATGGATAGAAGTTCTAATTCCATTATACGAAAAAGATGCAACTTACCCAAAAAAGCATTCAAATAGTATGTGTGTGTGTTACATATACATATATGAAAAATAAAAAGGGATGTAGTAAGATGCTATGTTTAAAGGGATTTCCCTTTAAACATAGCATTTCTGCTTGCCTAGACATTTTACTCATCTGTTTTATAATTAATTCTAAATTTAACAGGTCATAGCTCCAGCTCATCTGTCGCTCATTTGTAACATGATATGTAAGTATATTTGGAAAGAAACAGGCTCAAATAATTTCTATGGAAATAAATGTCTGTCTCATAAAAATCCTACAATCGATCCCGAAATTATGTCTTAGATTTTTATTAAAACTGATAATCGAATAATAATGATATTCGTTGATGTAATGTTGTATAAAGTATATATGTTTAAAATTTTGAATCATGAAACATGTAACACCTTTTTTTTATTTTTACATGTATTTATAAATTCATCATTGTATCACACATATATCGGCAGAATGAGAAGTATGTCTTATAGTATTATGAAGTTTAAAAGTGCACAGCTTTGTATTGATCTAATTTTTTCATCAAAATTTTTTAAAGTTTTAATCAAGTTTAAAGTAATTTAAAAATTCTTTTCAATGCATTTCTTTTAAAAAAGCATAATGGATAAGCATTATATAAAACAATTACAATTATAATGCTTATTAAATCTTATAATTGAAGTGAAATTTATCGAATAATTTGAAAATTTCATTATCTAAACTTAAAATATTTATTAAATTAAATTAAGTGTAATTATTAATAATCAAAAGATTATCGTACTTTTATTTTTTTTAATACTGTACAAGTAAATCAATTATAAATGTTGTAATAGAAAAACCCCGCCTCATCCAGCATATTTTTGAACAAAATTGTATATTGCATAAATATGACGAATTTGTCATATATATATACCGACAAGAATTCTCATGTTTTCTCAAAAATAAACATACCTTAAAAAGGAGTTTCTTTTTCCTACAGCTATTTAAAGAATCATTTTTGTTTAACTAATGTATTTTCATTAAAGTACTCCAAAGTTAGATTCTAAAAATTATATTGAAGAAACTGAATTTTTGCACAAATAAAACGTTCTTTCTACAAATTATTCTCTTATTTTTCTCTCTCTTTCCATCTGTTACATTTTAATTCATTTTCTTAAAAATAAACTGTATTTGCTTGTTGGCTTTCAAATGTATGTGTTACTAAAAACATATATCTCTATTATTTAAGAGACTTTCCAAGTATAATTATTTTAAGGCAAAGTAATGCAAAAAACTAAATGTATCTTTCATTTTCTTTCTCCCCTGCAGTCAAAATAAATTTCTGAATATTTATTTAATGAATCATTTCCGATTCACTAGTAGTGAATATTCTTCACTGACATTGTGTGAAGCTAAATCCTGAAGACCAAAATGGAATTTTGAGTAAAATGAGTTATACTATTATCTTTGAACTTATTTCTAACAAAATCAACAATTTTATTTCTTGATAGCTAATTTTCTCTATTTTTATTAAAAACTGATAGCCGTGGGTTTTGTTATAACCTAATCGACTTTCTTTTTTTCTCTCTCGCACTCTCTCTTTCTTTCTCACACACTCTTTCTGTCTCTCTCTCCCTCCTCCTACTCTCTCATGGATTAACTTATTTAATCTATTTTATTTGTCTATTTCCCTTTTCCCATCCAATCAACCGAATGCGTTTTTTTATTTTGCAAAATAGTTATGA
>BMAV01024270.1:298718-396009 GCA_019973955.1 Trichonephila inaurata madagascariensis | reverse complement strand
TAAAGAATATACTTACTTTATAAGAGAACTAATGTTTGGAGAAAAAAAACACACTTCCATAGTTCTATAATACTTTCAGATAAATTTTACGGATACAAATGCTTTTACTTACGTTGGCAAAATATTTTAATCAAATACACGTGCTAAAGAGTTTTTAAAGATAGCGTTGATCAAAATAAAAAAAATATTCATGCAATAGAAAAGAACAAAAAATAATCATAGTTACATGTTAATGTTTTGTGTGTGTGTTTCTTTCTATAAAAAACAACACATAAATAAAGTTAAAATCAGAGATATTTGGTACTTTATTCTAGTTATTTTGCCTTTCTAAATAAAAAACTTTTTCTATTTTTTATTATCTTTATTGTATAATTTATTTCTGAAAAAAGTGACTGAGAGTTTACTGACGAGTTTTTTTTAAGTTACACCCTTCTTAAACAAATTGTAAATAGCAGTTTTCTTTAATCAAACTAAAATAAACAAAGAGAACCGTTGTAATTTATAACAAGTACTGCTGTAATTTAAAGACCTTTATGTAAAACAACAAATCTATAATTTTTTTTCCTTTTTCTTTTTTTAATGCTAGCCAAAAATATGAGACTAAATGGAGGTAAGTCTCAAATTACATTACTACTTATTGTATATAAATTTAAATTTACTGGTAAGTAATACAAACGCAAAATACAAAATTAGTTAGTTTTCTGAATAAAATTTATAAACAAGCATACATCAAAAACAATAACATTTATCGGCACACACACTACAAAAGTCATGTAAACAGGATTTTTAAAAATAAATAAAATTTCTTAAAAGGCTTTCTAACGAGTGTCTACTATTTCTAATGAATATTTTGATTTTATAGAAATGCTTGTTTACATCCAACTATTTCTGATTTTCTGAAATTGGCACTGCAGTTTTAGAACTGGATTGCATAATGTATGAAATTCTTAATAAATGTTTCCATTTCACATAAATATTCTGCTGAAGACTTAAATTAAAGCCACATTCACACACAATTTTAAATACATGGCAAGAAGAGAATAAAAGAAAAACATCCCATCAAACCTTTTCTCCCAATTGTTTTTCTCTTTTCCTTCCCCCTCCCCCCTCCTTTTCTTACAGATCTCTAAGAAATATATTTTAGAAAGTGTTGCATAAAAAATCTTAAAATAAAGCAATAAATAAGAATTAGCATCGTATATGAATGCTAGAAATCGCTTTAATTTCTAGGGAAATAACTCAGTTTTACTTATAAAAACTTGAAAAATTGCAAAATTTCTATAAAATATAATTTGAATTTTTGGAATTTTAAACTTTGATTAATATTTAATGAATAAAAAAATTAATAGAATGGGGAGAATAGTAGTATCTAAGAAGTATGTATAAAAATGAATATACCTGTGAAAGATCTAGATCAGTGATACTCAAGCTGTGATACGAGTACCCAGGAAACACTCAGTTTTCTTTCAAAAGCGAATATCTTTAAAAAGAAAAAGCAACAATATCCGATGAAAAACCTGAAAATCCTTACCTTATTTCATACAGCAGTTAAAGCTATAATATGGAAGTATCGAGATAAAACTATATCGAAGTTGGTTAGATAAAGAAAAGAATGGTTATCTTTATTTATTCAAATAAGAATGAGTGATAAGCAAAACCAGTAATTAAGCTTTGATCATCAAATATAGCATTCTGTTAACAAATATCGCTTGTTAAAAAGGACCTTTACAAGATTTCCCTTGAGAAAGGAGAAAACTGAGTAAATAATTTTCCCCATATTTACAAGAATAGCCATCTAACTTCTACATGCTAATATAGCCCAGAAAAATACTTGATTTGTCTTTTGGACAAATAATTTGGACAAAAACTTTGATTTAGTCGAATCTGCTTAAAACTTATTGTTTAATTTTCTAATTCCCTGAAATAGTCTTATTACTATACAAAAATTGTTTATTATTCTGAATTGGATGAAAACAAGGAAAACTATGTATATATCTCCTACATTTTACTGTCTTATCTGTTTACTTTTACCAAAAAATGAAAAACAAAGAACAACCCAAAAACATAATTTTTTTTTTCTGTATGATAATCTCCTACAATGTGATCTAATCAAACTAAACAAGCTCATTAGAATTTTAAATTTCCAAGCCGAGCAAAATATTTATTTAACATTAAATTATTTCACGCGTTTTACAAGATATTCTTTTTGTATTTAAAAATATCATATTAAGCGAGCAAAAAATTATTCCTTCGAAAATTGTCTTTAATTTTTTTAAGATTGCTTCTATTTATATTTGATTAATTTATATCTTTTATGCCACAGTCTAAGGGCTCAGAATTTTAATAAAATTAAAACGTATAACTGCAATAAATGCAAGTAATTATTTTTTATTCGATGTATACATTAAGTGTTTAATCAAATATTTTATTTTTTATCATTATTTATCTAGATTTATTATTATTATCAAACAAGGCAAAAAAAAAAAAAAAAAAAAAAGGAAAATCATCAGAATACACAGAACTCAGGAAATACATTACTAATTCTGTAGATATTATAATTTCATTCGTGTTGATTAATTATTAATAATTTTGAGCTTAGTTCACTGAGAAAGAAATTGATAAAAATGAATTTAAAAAACACTTGAGAAAATATTTTTTTATTGCAATTCAATTAAAGAACTGTGAATTAATAAATTAAAAAATAAATTTAGCAAGTACATTAAAAGAGAATAGACAAAATGATAGATACGTTAATGTATTCAGTTTATTTCACAGATATTTTTTCTACAAATTTGTCGAGAAAGTAATGGATATATGACATATTTTGATGTTTTTCTTCATAAATATTTCGCCTTTCAACGCATCAAAGGGTACGTACAGAACGAAAAAGTTTGAGAACCACTGATCTAGATTATTACATCTCTTAACTCAAAAAACTTTTTTTAATTTAAAAAACGAGACAAAATTGTCGAATTATATTGCTGTAAGTTTTTTCATGTGAATTCAAATTTACGGTAAAAAATGCAAAGCTTAAATCAGGTCACTGTATATATCATTGTAATTTAAAATATTCAGAATCATTTTATACGCAATACAATATTTGAAAAATACAAACTGTTTGCATTACAATGTTACCAGGGAACAACTGCAATTGGAAAACTGCTGAAAAAATTGTATTATAAAGATAGTTGGTTATAATTTTTGTTTTGATCAAGTGATAATTTAAATCAAAAATAAAATTAGAGTGGACGCAACTGTGATGAACGCAAAATGAGTTCACGCAAACGTTGAGAAACGTAAAATGACTGGTAGTATTTTCAAGTAAATTAATTAAATATTATTATTATTTTTAAGTACTGTAAAGTACTATTAAAGATAAACTTATATTTTGAATTACAGAATCCTGTCTAATAGCAAAAATTTTATCTACTTTTTCTAAAATTAAATCTATTCACATATCATACATAGTGACGAAGATCATACAATTATAGACAAAATGTAATTTATGTTTTCGAAACTTGTATTAGGCTTCTAAAGAAGCTTCTGCAGGTATAATGAATAGGGAAAGTATATGCTGTAAAAGGGGGGGGGAGGTATTTTTTTCCTCCCTTTTCTAAGAAAATAGTAGAGATTTTACTACATTCAGAATTCTAAACTACATTGACTTCTACATTATTTGATGATACAAGATATTCAACAATAGTTTTAAAAGAAAACATGTGTTGCATAATAGAAAAAAGAGATGAAGTGAAATACAGTGGTACCCCGACATACGAGTGCCCCAACATACGAGTTTTTCGAGATACGAGCAGACGAGCAAGTGATTTTTTGCTTTTAGTTACGAGCGAAATTCGAGATACGAGTCCGGTTCGGTTCGGTAGGATCTTAGGAATGTGGGAGAGAGTTTCACAGTTCGTGGAAAAAAAAACACCCAGAAAAAGTTGCAACAGGTCGTGCATCTGACCTTTTTAATGACACTTGCCTAACTCATTTCCGGAACATTCTGAGAGGGAGGAAGAAACAAACCTCCTTGGACATGTTTTTTTCTAAACGGCCTACAGGTGAAAGCGAGAAAAATGTAGCGAAAAAGGCAAAGACCAGTGAGGATATCTATTTCTTTACATTCTCTTTTTTGTTTTTGTGCAATAAATATTTGATATTTATAAATACGTTTTTATTATTCAAAACCACGTAACAAAAATAACTGGGGTGACATTTTGGAGGTTGGAACGGATTAATGGTAGTTCAATTGTTTTGTATGGGAAAATTTGCTTCGAGATACGAGTAATTCAAGATACGAGCAAGGTTGCGGAACGAATTAAACTCGTATGTCGAGGTACCACTGTACTCAATAACATTGAAATTAAAAAAATGAAAAAAACATTAAACAGATAACGCATGCATAAAGTATTTTGAATAAGAAAAGAAAGGGTACATGGAAGGAGTCAAGATTTTACAATGTTATATTTAGATAAAAATTGACAACTCAGCAGATTTTTTATTGTCGTCACTCTCTAGTAAACTCTAAAGTTTTGTCTAATTTATAACATTAAACTTAGAATACATGTCAAACATGTAACCACCACTTTAAATAAGTTCAATGGAATTCTTTAGTTTAGAGTATAAGAGTTTATACATATCCGCTTCAAGAGATTAGCAAATAAGTTCCATTTCAATATTCCAGAAAAATAGTGAAGAAGCACGATCCTGTTTATCAAGCACTGTGGGCAGACAATGTTGATTTTGATGAAGTACTAATTTCTCCAGTGATGGTCCAAGATCATATGCCAGATAAAGTACTCGATGCCTTGGAAAAGGTAAGTTCTAAATCATGTCAATAAGATGCTTTTTTTAAAAAAATTGTCAATGACGAATATATTGATAAGGAATGTATGTAATTTATTTTAAAAAATTCATCCGATTAATCACGGAAATCGATGGAAAAAAATTAAAACCAGTACTCTGGAAGGAAAGAAAAATATATTCGATTCTAATACTAAACTGGGTTTCAATTTTACAATAATTGTAATTTAATCCCACTAAATAAAATAATTCAAATTTTTATTTTTAACCCTTGTTGTTAATAGAATGAAATTCATAAATATCTGTTTATCTGTAATGTAATCCGTCTATATATAATATATTTCTTCTTTCCCCATAAAAATGTTCTCCAAAATTTTCACTTTTTAAATATTAGGATATGAAATAAAATGTATTAAAGAGCCTTTTATCATAAAGAAACCATCAGAAGCACATACTGCTTCATCAGTTCAGATTAAATTATGACTAAAAGCCTGTGTTTTTATTTTTGTATTTTCCTTCTAGAGAAATGTGTCAGAGTACAATTTTCAGCAAACATGCGTAATTTAATTTTAGAAATTTCTTCATTTTATCAACAAATAAAAAAAATTATAATCAATTTCCAAGCTCCACGTAATGCCTTTGAATTGAATGTTTTGATGCTTGCATTATTCATACAAAGCTTTTATTTGAAACATTTGCATGCCACAATTAAGTGAAAAAATTGAATATGATTTGATGATACACACATAATCATTAAATTATATTAAATACATTATTGGTTAGTTACTAGATTTTGATTTCTCTAATGAGACATGTTTTAAGTTCATAGCTAAAAGAATTGCTGATAATTAAATAAATTAATTGTATGCCCTTGAAAGTTAAGAATGAAAATATGAGATCAGGACTGTTGATAAACTACGAGATTGCAGGAATATATATATATATATACTGTTTAAAAAATTACGGAAGCAAGCAAACAGTAAAAAAAAAATACGCTAGACTGTTAGTGTAATACAAATATAATAGAGTAAAGAAAAAGTACGGAAATATTGTATTAGAATTTTAACTCTTTGAAACAATGGAAAGAACATGAAAAAATGCTTCAGGGAAACAATTTGGTTACATGTAAATAACTAAAAACATTGTTTGAAAACTTTACAGGATGTTTAATATGGTGGGAAAACTCTTTTAAACAGCTAAGACTGTAGTAATTCATACTGTACGACTTGACAACCTTGGCCCTGTGGCCAAAAGCAAATGTCTTTGTAATGCGTAGCATTGCTTTTTTTTGTCACAACGAAATGTTAGTAAAAGATACCGGTCATCAATTGCTGTAATAGCAATTGTCTGACCTAACACTGGTCAACATCTAACATTCCCTACTTCTTTGAATCGATTCCACAATTTTGGAAAGACATCTTTTGCCACTCCCATAAAGCTTAACAGAGTTCTTTGTATTTTCCCGGATTCACAAAGTTTCCAACTGTTTGCCAAGTTATAAATTTCATTAAATCTCATTGTTGTGACATTTCCAAATTACCTTTTCTCCAAACAAAAGCTCAAGCGATTGCGAGTTATAATTGGGACAGTGAAAAATGTTTTTAGACACGTATCATTTCGGTTTTTACGTCATAAATGTTGATTTGGGTATGAAGTTTTTCTTCTTGTTTTCTGAAATTGTGTGCGGATGTTTTGTTTCAGAGATTAGTTATTAGTAGAAATATTCGCTTAACTTTGTTAAAGTCATGTGTTCTCCTAAATGTTGTAAGCAATATATATATATCTATATCTATATATATATATATCGTATATATACATATATATAAAACCACGACTCACCAAGAAGGAGTTATCCGAATGGGACGTAATTGCCTATGAGAATATCTTATGATAGAAAATGCAAACGATTAACTTTTAGTGGCCAATGACTGATTAGCTGGAGCTCCAGTGCACTGCAACGGAGTATCCGGTTGGTGTAAAAAACAGAGAACATTCACTTAAAAAGACATCCCCTCCATGCGAATGTAGTTCCGTAATAAACGTGACGGAGCCACACAGAGAGAGCGAAACATTGGAATATTGAGAATGTGGTTCCGTCACGTATTGGGACAGTGCCTCGCTCAAGGATTCGCAAACAATATAAGACTTTCTTGCCAAGTGCAATCGCCACATCTCTTCTTAAAAGAGCAGTTTTGAGCTCTGATGAGCAGGATTCTCAAACCGTTACTGGATCGTTCCAATCAGACTTACACACTGTATCACACTAGGCAAGCAATTCTATACGAGGATAACTGTCAAATCTACAAGTGACCTACCGGATAACAGCTTGCATCAGGAACTCAGGTGGTCCAGTGATTTTGTTTTCTTTTTTGCATTTATAACTGTATTTCCAGAATAAAACATTTGAGTCCTATTATAATGTTAGCATTTTATTTGCAACACATTTTTATCACATCTAATGATCTCCCTCCCATTTGGATAACATCTTCTTAGTGCGTTGCTTTTTATATTATAAAGAGAATATTTTGATAATACTAAGTTATAAAAAATAATGATAAATAATAATTCTTTAAATGCACGTGGAAGAAGAAGAATACAAAGTAAAACCAATATAATAAGTTTAATTCGTTAAATTACAAACGGGCAATGCAGAAAATACTTACACACAAAAAAACATTCTTTCTTGCAGCTATTGATAAATACTGGGCCAGCAAAGCCACAGAGGCAACCATCAGAAGCCGATAGGCGACAATTTTGTAACATCGAAGAAATTGATTTAGGGTCGCGCACGCCCCCGCATCGATTAGTATTGGAAACAAGCTTTACTGACCTTCAACCAGAAAGTGAAGAGACAATAGCAGGACCTAGCGAACACCGCAAATCAAATGTTAATTGGGATTACAACAACGCAAGTGCAGAAATAACCAATGGCTCCAAAGAATCTGACATGGAGAAGAAAGAGTGGATGCGAATGGCTCCATTAGCATCTCCGGAAACTTTGTCTGATGTTTCAAGTATTTCATCAAAAGGAAGTAGTCAGAAGGCTAACAACGGTAACAGATTGTCTTGGGGTGGAGTACCCACCATGGAGCCCATTGCCCAGTCACCAGCAGTACAAAGACCAAATTCAGATTCCTTGGCTATTGATTTAAGTAAAGATTCTACTCAAGCTATGAGAGTTGATTCTGGCACTGGCTTTGAAGACAGCAGCATGAATTATCCATTATGTTACAAAGTAGTAACAGAAGCAACTGTAGAAATTAACACCATGAGAGAAGATCTACAGTCTCCTCCTCTAATGGATCCTTCTCGACTCTGTCTGAATATCGAAGATATAGAAGAAAATGCACACTACATTAATGGTGATCGGGGCCAATTCGGGGCAGATAGTACATACGCAAGTACAAGTACAGAGCAAACAATTGAACGGCTTTTTACTCCACACGAGCCCAAACGAGTTACTTTTGATTTGTACGAGACTCAAAAAATTGCAAGAGAAGTATCGGAAGACAGTATGTATAACTCCGGTGAATCGTTTGTTCCAACATATCCAGAATACAGCAACCAACAGGAATATGGAAGTCATGGATATATGTATACCCCTTGCGGTTATACCAGCTTCAGTCCCATATCATCACCAACAATGGAGCACTCAATATCTGATGTACAACTATTCAAAATATCTGAACAACCACATGTGCACAAATCTTCCAAAGATAAAAGCACACCCCGAGCACAAGAAATGGCGCCTGTTCATGAAGAACCGATAATAACATCTTCACCACAGAAATCTCATCAAAGAAACATTGTTATTGATATCGACACTCCATTACCTTCAAACAGAGGTGACTACAAGGAACCACCAACCGAAAGCAGCTTATAGTCTGCTATCGTTTCTTAGTGTCATATTTCTTGCAGATTTCTTCCTGTTCTTCCATGTAACAGGTCTACTGACCATGTGATACTATTCAAAGTGCAAGATATGCGCAAGAGTCTGAAGAATTATTCCACATCGGCACTTAAGTGTTGCAATGTACTTAGCGTGGCTAAATGTCATGCAATTTTTTGAATTCCTAGTTATTCCAAAACGAGTTTTGAAGTTGATTTATGAGAAAGAAAGTTTCGAATTTATCTATTCCATGTACATTTCCATTACATTAAATCTTGTTTTTAAACGTTATATTGTTCAAAAATGAAGCATTTGTTTTTGAGAATTTTATTTATATCTCATATTTCATTCCAATGTTATATAAAATTTTCTGCCCATTATTGTGTCCTTCATTCTTTTGTTAATGAGCACTTATTTGTAACTATAGCTTGTTCCTTCATTTCATCATTGGGATAATTTTCAAACACAAACTTGAAAAGAAGAATACCAAAAAAATCCACTAGCTCTGTTGTTATAGAATTAAAATTTCTTATGGATTTTACGTAGTGAAGAACAAATTCTAAGCATTCTCAAACTACATTAAGAATTACTCTTAAATAGTTGTTTTTAATGTTTTAAAAATATCTGAATTAATCTTTTGGAAATTTACAAATGACATATATAATAAAACTGAACTATAATATTAGTTCGATGTATATTAATGTACTGGTTACAAAAAAAAAAAAAAAACTCTTACTGTAATTTTAAAACACCACTGACAAATGCACCATACATTCTTAATTTCTCCCCCAATTTTTAAAATATGTAAATGACAATTTCACGTGGATGAAAAGTTTACACTTTATTTTTAAGTGGCACTTAATACTTATTTTTTCAAACACTTACCCTAATACACAGAATCTTTTAATGAAATATTACTCTTTTATAATCAAAATTATTTGGAAATTTCATATGTTCCTTCGATAAATACATTCATTTCATATATATAAATATTAAACATGTAGTAATGAATATATACATATGCCTTAAATGTGCTTAACATCATTTAAAAATAAAATTTACTTTTCAAACATAAGACAAAAATCAAATATACTCAAAAAATATAGGTAAAAATATATCTATAATCCGGCTGATTAAATGTGTTTCAAATTCATAAATACAGAAATAATAATTTCCACAAGAAGTATCATTAATCGAAGCATGAAAAAATTTCCTTATCATTCAATTCTTACCCATCATCAAATCCTATTAAAGAATTTAAAAGTAGAATTAGAAATCCGAATTGTTCCGAAAAGTGAAATAAATCAATGAAGTTTCCTTTTCAACAGCAATAATAGTAATTATACAGAGTCGTATGGAAGTATTCTTTAGTTTTCATATTTTTTAAACAAGTTAAGCTTGAAAACAAACAAAAAAGTACATATAACGAAAAAATATACATATCAAAATATAAATCAGTTACATAAATTATAACATCAAAGATTTCAAAAAATTGCATTGCATTCTTCACAGATAAAAGATTACTGATTTGAAATAAAAACAAGCTATGTTATTTTCCAAGATCATATTAAATTGAGTTACTTTGCAGATCGACTAACACAATAAAAGTAATAAGATTTTATAATAAGGCACTGTCAAATAATTAAATAATTAATTTTATATCTTTTATCTTGACAAAAGGAGACTTATTTTTTCAGATTAATTTCTTTGTAAACAAAACACAAAAATACACGTGCATAGAATATCATAAACATAAAAACATTTCTATTTTATTCTTGTTTAAATAAGGTACTAATTAGTCACTGTTTTTTTTCCTTAAATAAATATTTTCCATCAATAAAATTTCTGAATTTACATTTAAATTATGATTCCATAGATACTTTGAAGTTAAAAAACCTACTTCAAACTCACATAGGAGACTCTTAGAAAATTTAAAATAGTTTTGCCAACGTTTTTTAGTATAATTTGCTTTAACCAACTTCTATCCAATTAAGAATTAAAGATAAAACAAAAACCTAAGATAAAATGACTGTATTTCAGGATGTATAGCTAATTGACAATGACTGAGAATTATAATAAATATATTTGATTATTTTACACAGTATGTGCAATTTTAAAAAATTGCATCACCACGAAAATTCTCTTTAAAAAAAAAAAAAAAAAAAACGAAAAATTATCCATGCGCATTCAAATAATAATAAAAAAAATCATAAAAACTTATTGGAAATTCTTATTATGATTGACCTACAGTGTACTATTATATCATGCAAAGGTTGCAAGTAAAATTTCATGAAACGCATTTTTTTTATTTATATTCAGGAGCATTATGAAATACCATGTATCTTCAATTACAATTTTACGTACAAAAATTACTTTTAAGGTATATAATATTCATAAGTAATTAAACAATCCATAAATAAAATTATCTTAGGCATCTATGAATCCAACAAATTTTCTGAATTAATTATATATAAGTATAGCATTATTCTTCAATTCCTACTATTAGTTTCCTCTTTCCTTATATATATATATCTTTTTCAAATTGTAAATTATTGATAAAATACTTTTGATTCAACCACTCAAGCTCAGATACCTTTTTTAAACTTGTAGTGGATAACACTTGATGTCTCTCTCAATACAGATTTTTCAAATTTTCATTCATTAAAATTTATTTTTTTAATTTTAAATTTATTCTGCATTTTTTTTTTTTTTTTTTGATGAAGTTAGAACAAGCTGCAAAAGATGGCGTGGGTAGTTTTTCTAACGAAATTTTCCTTGGCTTCAAAAGCTTATTTTTTTTATTCATTCACTCAAGTTCAAATACATTTTTTAAAACTTGGAAGTGGATGACACTTGATGTAAAAACAATTTTTTCAAATATTAATTAATCAATTTAATTTAATTAACTAAAATAAAAAATTTCTTTGTTGACCTAAGTAGGAATTGACTTTTTATAAAAAAATTTTATATGACTTGTTTTAACTAAAACTCCAAAAAGCTTCTATTTTGTGATACTTAATTTTTTCAAATTGCTATTTTCTGTTCCCAAGATCATCAAGGATACAGATTAACGTTCTTTCTTACAATTACAATTTTGTTATATTATTGCTCATTAACCCCTTTTTCCAGTTACTGTGTTTTCTGTCAATGATAGACAATTTCTTCTGTTGAAATTTTTTCGTATTTTTTAGCTCAACATTTTAACCGAAGTATTTTATTAGATCCAGATGTTACAATTAAACATATTTTAATAAGTAAATAAGAGATATCTAACTACCTAACTACATTAATCACTTTTCCTTTTAATCACACTTATAAAAGAAAGTTGTTAATATTTGAGATGATCACTAAAAACACTTAAAATTTTAATATGATTTAAAAAAAAGTAACCTTGAATATTATACTTTTATGAAGAAACCAGATTCAGTTTTTAGAAAACAATATTATAATTAATCATTTAAAGATTTATTAGCACGTAAAAATATATTTTTTTTTAAGAAAATAAAACTTTTTCTCAAACAAAATTTTTATACATAAGTGTACTTAAAAGTATTATCTTAATTTGTCCTAAAATCCATCTTAGTAATTTCTATAACGTAAGCTGAGTTATGATTTTACTTCAAGTTATTCCGATAAACTGATGGGATACATTGATCCTCCCCATCTTTACTTGATCTTTAAAAACTAAATACAAAAAAATTTATTAAAAAAAGTTGGTATTTTGTATGTGTGCATCAATTGGAAAGTTAACAGCATTAGGGTTAAACATTTTTGAACTTATTTTTATACACATAAATCAAATCTAATCTCATTGGAAAAGATCAAATTTATATTAACCACTGTAACTATTATTGTTTAAAATTATTAATTCAGATTTTTGTATAGACATTTTCTGTAATATTCCAAATATAGTATTTGATACTTAATCCGTCCAGAACTAAACTAAAAGAGCTAATTTGAAAAGCTCTTTTAAAGTGGCTTCGTTCTGAACTCCAAACTGTTACAAGAGAATTTTCATAACCCTTCATCGCAGATTCCAAGAAGCTTATAAAACCTGCAATGTTTAATGAAATAGTATTGAGGATATATAATTTAGCTGCTTGTAATGATGGTATAGATTAGACAATCTCAAGAAAAATATTGCAATTTTTTATAAATAGTCGATTTCCGAAAGACCCATTCTTAGCTTATTTCAATTTATCAAAAGAAACATGCATGCCAAATTTCATTACTGTAGGTCAAGTACTTCAAAAATGGGACATTTTTTTATCAATTAGCAACTACCTGCTTCTGCCATGGGACTGAATTTCCGTTCTTCTCATTCTTATTAGATCTCTATCCAACAAAAGAAACCTGCTTATATATATATAACAAATTTCAAAAATGAGGGTTCAACAATTAAAAAAAACAAAGGATTTTTTTTCTATAACTCTGTTTCTCTCACAACCCCCACAATCCTCTCTCTCTGAGGGCTGATTTTTGTAAAACCTGTCCTTAGAACTCTACTTCATGAAAGGATGATGCCTATCAATTTTCATGTCGGTAGGTCTAAAAGTTTCAAAGCAGGAATGTTTATCTAGAACACCCCTAAGGCCCTTGGGGGTCGATTTTCACAAAACCCATTTTGCAGCATATCTATACTTCATGAAAGAAATCTGCCTCCCAAATTTCAAGTCTGTAAATCTAATAGCTCCAGAGATATTGTGATGAGTGAGTGAGTTGCTTTTCTCCTTTATATATTAACAACCCTTAAACCCCCCCCAACGCCCCTTGGGGGTCAATTTACCCAAACCCCATGCTGTAGCACAGTGCTCCGCAATCCCCGGTCCGCGGATCATATGGTACCGGGCCACCCGTTTCATTCCAACTGAATTTAAATTCCTAGTTCTATACACCAAATTAAAAATATGTGTTCCATTAAATTTTTTTAAAAAAAAGGGGCCCCCGAAGGTAGTGACATAAATCTTTTAATGATTTAAAAAAAAAGAAAGAAAAGAAAAACACAGCAACTATTTTCTCTTTCAGTTAGCAGAGCATCTCTACTTTCTCTCACCGGCTGCCCCTGGGTCAAAGCATTCCCTTCTCTCCACCCCATTCGAGGGGGGAGGGGCAGCAACCGCCTTTCTCGTGAATCCGGCCCTCTCTTGTTTCATCCTCCGGTCGGTGGAATCAGATTCCTCGGGAGTCAAAAAGGGGTTGCGGGGGGCGGCCACGCCTTAATCCTGAAATACACAGCTTCCGAATGCACGTGTGAATGTCGTTTCCACAAAAAAGACCTATCTGTGTGAAGCGGGGTTTTCTGCAGTAACAGCAACCAAAACAAAGCAACGGAATAAACTGGACATAAGCAACACACTTCGGGTGTCATTGTCTCCGATTACCCCCAGATGGAACCATCTCATTGCAAAGAAACAAGCTCAGGGTTCTCATTGATTTAACGTTCTAATAAGTTAAAATGTTAAATCACTTTATTTATTTTTTGGTGTAACTGTTTTATTTTGAAGGCATAATTAAATAGAATTAAATTCTTTATTAAATTATTTATATTCTTTTTGTATTAAATACATTTTGTTATAAATCAAAATAATCTAAAGATAAACTCATCTTTCCCCAGCGGGCCGCTAAAATTAACAAACGTTGACCGGTCCCGGAAAAAAGGTTGCGGAGCACTGCTGAGCAGATTTATTTCATAAAAGGAATCCCTCCCAAATTTTAAAGTCGTATGGCTCAAAATGAGAAACTTTTATTCATCACACCCCTTTTTGAGGGGATTTTTTCAAAATCCGTTTTTAAAGGTTTCTACTCCATGAAAGGAACATGCCTACCTAATGTCACAAGTCTGTAGGTTCAAGCCAACCAAAGTTCCTGAGATATCATGATGAGTGAGTAGCTTCTCTCCTTTATATATAGATGTACCCTTTATAGCAGTGATATTCAATCTGCAGCCTTTTCTAAGTGGCCCAGTCATGTCCTATTTCACTAAGAAATTCAGTTATTGGAAAATAATTTACTAAAAACTTATATCAATCAAGGAATCAAATCTATCAATTAGCCGTTTTTGAAAGTAGAATGTAAGCAAGAAAGAATTTTGGTGATAAATGAAAGGAAATTGAAACTACCTCATAACTCAGTAAAAAATGCATGAAAGTAAATATTTTGTTTGTGTTTAATAGAAAGATTAATTTAGTATTAAAATAAAAGTCAAAAATGAATTTTAATATTTTGCTCTTGTCCAATGTTGCTTTGGTCTTATAGTGAGTTTTTTTCCATTATCTTCATGTTGCGGCCCGGCGAGAAAAAAGGTTGATTACCCCTGCTTTATAAGCGCATGGAGGGTTTCCAAAAGTCTAACATTGATCGAAATGTAGCCGCAGTTAAATGCAGGCTGTTTAAAAAGAGCCTTTATCTCTTCCAAGATTCAGTAAATCTTTCAGGTGAGCCAATAGTTAAATCCTTTCTATCAAATGCAGGCTATAGAGCACAGAGGTTACAAATTTTTTTCATTTGTGATAAATGACTAAAAGCTTTCAAAATTATTTTTTCCAAATAACGACTTTAATTCAACTTATCAATAGAATTAAGAGACTTATGTAAGGCCAGAAAATCAAACATATTGCTTGTACTACCAAAATATTTATTTATATATAATTTTGATAACTTACATTTGTGGGGTTTTGTAATTTGATAAAATGAAACTTTGAAATTTACTTTTGTTTCGTGTTCTAAATTTAGTTTATGCATTTGAGCTTATATCTTTAATTCGCCACATTGATTTAGATTTACAAGTATAACCTAGTACTTTATTCTTCAGAAAGTTCACACAACAATAACTCTATCAAGAAGCTTTAAATTTTCTGCTTTATCAATAAATAGACTGCTCCATGAATACATATTTCAAAATCAAGTATACTATCTAAATCAGAGGTTCCCAAACTTTTTTGTGTCATAGACCCCTTTCCATGTTTTTCGGTTTTGTGTAGTTACCTAATATTAATTTTTTGAAAATTTATCAACTTAAATGTTTTTTCACAGATGGTATAGCACTACTTACTTTAAAAGTTTAACGTTTGAGTTAAGTAGTGTTTAAAATTTAAGGAACACATATGAATTAATTAAATTAAAATTTAATTATATAAAATAATTGTTACATAACTGTGCAACAGACAAATGTTTTTAATGGGTGGGATGAATCTGTTGTTTCATAACAAATTCTTAACATTTGGCTGTAATCTTTTAAGGTTAAACCCTAAATCTCCTTGGTTAGTAGCATCCAATCTTTCTAACTTGTTTTTATTTTGGAGATTGGCAACTGTGCTGAAACTCCTCTCTAGGAAAAGCAGTTAAAATTTTTCTTAAGATGTTCCATAATTCAGGATAAATAACAGGTATATCTTTTTAAAGCCAAAATTCCTGAAATTCGCTCCTAAATTTTACTTTAAGACCTTCGTCAGGGCTACTAAAAACAGTTCCTTTTGTAATCATTTTTATTTATTTTTTAATGTGACATGAATTAATTACCTGTTTGTGATATTACCATAGTCACACACACAAAGCATTCTCAAGTCTAGTTTCAAAACCTGAATAAAGGGCATTTAAATGTTGAACGTAGGTTCAAACGTCATTTTTCTGGCAGATTGTCTGTGACAAATTAAGAAACTGTTAAAATTCGTGATGTCCAGTTTTAAACTCCTTTAGCATGAAACACTGAAATGATGGTCCTCTTTTAATAAAATTCATGCTGTCACCTTATAACTGAAAATTATCCCCAGTAAATTTAGTAAATGAAACTAATAAAGATAAATCTGGTTTACGCTTGATTAAATTTTCTTTTAAAATTAAAGTCACGATCTGGCTTAGGCTATCGTAGACCCCAATTCACACCTAATGGACCCCCAAATAATTTTTATGCTGATGTGGACCCCTTGCAGGTTGTCATAGACCCCTGGGGGTCCATATAGACCACTTTGGGAATCACTGATCTAAATCATTTGAACCATTTTATTTTGGAATACAATTTCTTTTGTTTACCTCCTCGCACAGCACCGATTTCTTTTGTTTATCCTACCAACATATTTTCAGAGAAAGAAAAATTATACTTCTTTAAGTCAAATCCAACATTCGAAATCTTAAAAGTGCCATGGTCTCATGCATTATATTCCTGTGATATAATCAACTAAATCAAAAGCAGAGGGAGAGCTTACTGTATTTTTCTATTCTTTATTTACATCACAGGAACTATATACAATAATTACACAATATACAAGAAAAAAAACCCAATTTTTTTCACATTCAATATTAAGAGTTACATAGATCAAATTTCTTATAATGTAAATTTTTATGCAACTTGATCAAAATACAAAAATGTTCTACTGGTAAAATCAAAACAAAAGCACCATCACCTCACATAAGGCAATGTGGTTCCCAGAATAAATGTGCAACATTATTATAATGGTAGATCACATAAAATTGATATTAAAAGTTAGAAGCTAAGATGAGAAAAAAATTTTATCTCGTCTATCAGGGATTTCCCCAGTCTCACAATTTGGAAAATTGTTTTTAAAGAAATTCCTGCAGTAAAAAAAACATTTAATTGCTTGGTAATAATAAAACAAAAACAAAAAAATATTAAATATTCAACCACAATACAAATTAATATAGAAACAAATTTTTTTTAAAATGCATACTTTATATTCAAAGCCTTGTTATAAGCAGCATGATTACAACATCCACATTCACATTAACAAATCAAAATATATACGTCATTTACAAAACTTTGGTATTTAACAGTTCTTTCAAATCTTTGTGTCTCAAAACTTATTCAAACACACCATTCCCTTCTTCTGGATCAGCAAAATTGAATTGAAATGTGTTTAAAGGTGGTTTCTTCTTTTCTCCAGTTTTTACTGATTTCGCTTTTCGAAGAGCACGACCAACTGAAGAATCGTGCACAGGTTCTATTTTACTGTCAATTATCTCTATAAGACAAAAAAATCAAAATTGCATAAGTATTCTAAAACAGAAAAACCTTCAAAAGAGTAAAAAGGGCTGTATTATTTGAATAGTAAAATACATTTCACCTCCCAAATACTTTTACTTTAATTAAATGAAATTTATTTTAAAAAGTTGAAAAATATGTATTGAAAAAGTTTTTAAATTATACATTAGACATAAAAAAACAAATAGTGTATAAAACTGAATCATTAAAAAGTGTATAAGAAACAGTAAGTAACTATATAAATGCAAAATACTATCTAAATATACAGATATCAAATCATATAAATAATGTCTAAGTACATACAGATACCAAAAAATATCATAAAAAAAAAATAATGTTGTCAAAACCTGGTTGAAATTCTACTGTAGTCTCTCATAAGAAATGACATGGTAATTGAATTACTCTCTATAAAATAATTCTGCAGATATATAAAGATTGGCAATCCTCATACCAAACCATAAGTAATCATAAAAAAATAAATAGTAGTCAGTTGGATTGGAATGAAGCAAAATGGCTGATTTCAAAGTTCAAACATTCCATGGCAATGTTTTCTTGAGGATGATAAACCATAGTATGTTAGCCTTTAAACTAATTACTTCTGCTAGCTCTTAAAAGAGATGCGATTCAAACTTAGGACCTTGATCAGTGGTTACAACTGATGGTCAATCAAAATCAAGAAATGAATCCTTTGATAAAGGCATCTCCTGTTTCTGCTTGCACATCAATAATTGAAATATCTTCTGGCCCTATCTGGATTAGGGTCAATTACAGTTAAAAAAAGAATACTGTAATCTTCAGGTGGTGGAAGTGGTCCAATGAGAATGAGATTTATTTCATTGAATCTAACGCTTGATGTAGAATATTTACCAAAAGAGTTTTTGATTCTTGTTGCAGGAATTAATTTATATATCCACTTCAGTGTCGATAAAAAAAATGTTATCGACTTAAATTATCAAGCAATAGGAGAAAATACTGTTGACCATGGTTGTCCACCTTTGTGAGCAACCAGTTAGTTGAAATTTTTTGAAGTCTTGAATTTTCTGGAAGAGAAAAGTCACATGCATTCACTCTATTCCCCAAAGTGCTAGGATTCCAGCTCATTGACTTCGAATTTTACTTTGAATGGGAAAGGGTTTTTTTATTTCGAAAAATTGAGGTGAAGTTGTCAAGCAAACTGTGAGATGCTTACTTCCACAGCCTGAATTAGTAAGAGCAAATTCGTCTTAGAATTAAGGTTGATAAGACAAGAGTATATTTCCGGATACCAACATGCAGAAATAATCTTATTGCTCATATTAGCGATATTCACTAAAGCATCTTGACTAATTGCCAAAATGGCTTGGACTTGATGAGGTACATGATGAAGCCCAAGTGTTTTCAACACATCTTTTGAAAAGGAGCTGCCAGTTTAACTTTACATATGATGCAAAAGTTTTGAGGGCTGTTAATTGCTAAGTTGCATTTCTGATAACAGTTTCTTCAACCCTATTCCCTTCGAGTTTGTCAAGCAGGATAGTAAAGTGCTTTTAACAATCATTTTTTTACAGGTCAAGAATTGATGAGGACATTCCCTATGGATTCCACACAAGGCATTTTCATCCCAGGCTGAAATCACTGTGTGATCCATTATAGAATCCTCAGCAATTCTGCTGTTATCAACCTGTACTTGGTACATAATTTTGGTTCCCTTTTTCCAAAATGGTGAAGATTTCCCAGAACTCTGCTTAATTCAGTTCACAAGACGTCAAGTTTATTTTTTTGAAAAACTGCATGTTTTCAATACTTTTTATTTTTTAAAAAAAATATTCATAATTGAAAGTAAAAAAATCAAAAAAATGCTTTCAAATCACATCAGCAGGTCATCAATGTTTGGATTGTTCTGTCGAAGTTGGAGCAAATAAATAGCAGAAACAATACATAGAAAACCTTTATCAAATTAAAGAAATATAATTCTTTTATTTCTCTCACAAGTTTAGTTATAAAAAGCAAACAATGTATTTGAAAATGAACTGAATACCGAAACATGACAAGATGGTAAAAGAATTTAATTGTGAGGCTTGTGCTGTATCAGCATTTATGACAGTTCTAATATACAGTAGAACCTCTGTTTAATGCAGTCACAATCTCAAAAAGAAAAGTTCAAGCGGGATTAAATAGATATTCATCTTTTAATATACTTTATATAAACCACATAAAACAAATTTTAAATTCATAAATACTATGCATTATAAAAAAGTAATTATTTACACCTTTTTTAGTAAATTAATATCTACTTATTTTATATCTCTTACCCATCAAAAAGAAATCTAAAAGGAAAACAAAAATTGTCCAGGAATACACTGTATTTTCAATTTTAACTAATAATTTTATATTAAAATTAATTTAATGCCATTTTCTAGTTTTAAGCCTACAAGCAATTTTAAACATAATTCTTTTAAAACCAGTAATTTTAAGCACACATTACCATATGCATCCTTAAATCTAATTATGAATAAAATCTGTTAATTTTGTTTGAGTTTCTTTGTATAAAAAATTACAGGAAGTTTTTTCGCTTCGTGTGTTAGGCACCAAAAACAGTTGGGGTTATTGATCATCACAAATGTGTTTAAAAAGGAAAGTTGGCCAAAAGTTTTTAAAAATAGGAAGAAAAAAAAATCGAATCGCAAGAGAAAAAGTTCATTATATAGAAAGTGCACTTCACTATTTGGAGGTTATTTTACAAAGAAAATAGCAAGATGTCCGTGGAACCAGGAAAAGGTAAAATAGAGAAATTAGCAAAATAGAGGTTCATAAAAAGGAGGCCAGACAGTAGTTCATTGCATCAAACAAGAAAGAGAACATTTGGACAAAAATGCAAAACATCTTTCTCCACACATTTGAGAATATCAATTCTGCTTTGATTAAAAAAAAAATGGAAAAAATTGAACAAAAATTTCATGCAGAACTGGAACCTGTTTTGTAAAGCTTATACAAACTACAGTAATGAACAAATGAGAGAAGAAATTGGACATACAATGAGTAATAAAAATGAAAAAGTTTCAAAAGAATTTCTCATAAAATGAAACAGTTAAAAACTTTTTCTGCATTACAAGAATATTATTTCAATTGTAATTTACAAAAGAAAAGTCGCCCATCCAGTATAGTGGCTAGAGAGTGACAGCGTGCCAGAGGACGGGGTTGAACCCCCTGAGAAGGCAGGGAAAATTTGTAAATGCATAGTGCTTTCACAGCATGGGGTTTATTATGAGTCGCAAGTCCTCTCGTGAGGTTGGTGGAAGGGGAAGAGAGGTGAGAGCCCCCTAACCACCCCCCCCCCCCCGGTGTCAGACAGGTAGCATTAGTAACAACAATGAAAGAAAAATTTAATACAGTTTTAATCATATGAAAAGTCTTTGTTTCATTTAAAAATTGATGGAAGTAAATTTATAATTTTTATAAACAGAAATTAAGTTTAGTTTAGTATGAGAACTTTAGTGAATTACATGTCAAAATTTTGAATTAACTGGAATTTAACAATTGGACTTTTTTTTTTAATAATTTTAGATTTATAAACTTTGTACTAAGGTTGATTATTATAACCTACATCTTAAAATTATCTTCAACAATAGTGAAAAGTGAAAGTTATCAAACTCTTGACCTTAAAAAATAGGTTTTCTTCAATTACTGTATTTGTAAATGTTCAGTTTATTTTACTTAGAAAATTTATTTGAATGTTTGATTTCCAGAAATATACATGAAGAGGCTAATTCTGAAATGGAAATGTTTTCACTGATGGCCAAAATTGTATAATTTTGTTGAAGTTTTACATATTTCAATTTTGCATGTTTACAGAAACTGAATTCATTTGCAAAATTTTAATATTTACATATCATTTCAAAGTAATGCTGAATTTAAACACATAATAAAAAGCAACAAAAAGACACTTCTTTACTAATAGCAATGTTAGAAAATAATTCTCAGAGCAAAGCATATTGACTGTACAGATTACCAATAGAAACAAAAAACATCCTTATTTAGAAGTGATGTTCAAAAATGTGTCATAAATTAGGGGAGAAGTCAACAATCAGATTGCACTGAACTAAATGTGTAACACCTTGTTTATAATGATATGGGCATTTGCTTCAGCAGATAGAATAGGCTACCAGTAACTAAAAGCACATTAAAAGCAAAAAAGTATAGTTCAGACAATCTTGGAACCGAAACTGATATCTTTTATTAGTGTTCACTGTGGCCAGGAAAGTCCTGACTTGATATAAAATTTGAGACACAAAAATTTTTTGAGCAAATGCACAATAATAACATAATAATAGTTTCAAGTATTTGTCAACTAAATGAGATGTTGCAGTAATGTTTAATTATGAATAAAGAATATGCTAAATATTGAATGTAAAATACTGTATTATAATAAAAAAAAATTAAAACTGAACTTCTTAAATATTAAAACAAGCATTTGAATTGCCACTTTTAAATGACACATAGATATTTGTATTGCATGAAACAGTTAACTACCTATAAACATTTCAGAAAGTGTTTCAAATTTTTTTCCATTCTTGAAAACTTAAACTGTTTCAATGTTAAGATAAAAATGAAAATTTACTTAACATAAAATGTTTTACTAAATAATGAATCTAAAACAAATTTTAAATGAGAAATAGAAATTACTACATAATACAGAAAAGTAACAGATACACATATAAATATGTAAAATCCAGAGTAAAACATGCACTTTTTACACAAAAAATTGGATAGAAATTTACGGTTGCACTTTATACACTGGGTATAGAAAATATAGCTTAAAAAAAAAAAAACAGATGACCATTAAAAAATATTAAGACTTCTACATAGATCAGAATACTGTTTATTTAAAAGAAATGACAAACCTAATGATCTCAAAGGGTTTTAATGCTAGAAATATACTATTTTTTCAAAAGCCAGTGATAATACCTCGAATAAATTACTTCAAAACACAAGGGCATAGCACATGTACATTTCAGTCCTATATAAAAATGCGGGTATGCGTTATAAGGCGAATGTACCTAAAAATTAAAGTGTAGGTGCATGTTATGTATCAGATTTTACCGTATTATAAGTACACACCTTTGCATTAAAACAATAACTAGCTGAATAGCCTGGCATTGACTTTTTCAAGTGTAAAGCTTTTTCCCTCTTTTTACCTCAGGGAAATTTTCCCTTCCCCTCGCAACGTAAGCAATTCCTGATGATTTTGCTATATTATGTTATTGAAATTCTCCTTTTCAAATTTCTTCCCTCTTCCTTCCTCAAGCAAATGGGTTTCTTTCCATCACGGTTCTATCTTTAGACTGAAAGGAAGGAAGGGGGTACCTTGCAGTCACTTCTAAGAAAAGTAAATATGTAATTAACAGATGCAAGATTTTTTTTGCATGGGGTTTTTTAAATTAATCCGGCCAAATTTCCCTCATCAGTAGCAAACATCAATTTTTAAGCCACTAAATGTACTGAAGAAATTGCATAAATAAAGTCTCAAAAAAAAAAAAAAAAAAAGACTATTAGATGAAAAGCACACAAAAATTTTTAAACCTGCAATTTTTGAGAAAATTTTCAATCTTCATTCAAAACACGGATAACAAGGTTTAACACACAGGAGTTGGATTTTGAGTAATAAACAAAAATTCATTACAAAAAAAAGCTTTAGGAATCTGATTTTTTAAATTACCAGGTCTGAGATAGCAATGAAAGTACTTTGCAGGATGTAGGCTTGATTAATCACAATATTCAGAAAGAAATACAGAGCAAATAGAACATTCTGTCAGTGAAAACACATCAAAATGTACTCATTTTAGAAATAGTTGCAAAAAAGTAAAAGATTGCTATTTTATAACAAAAAAATTCCATTTTCTGGTGAAATGAATAGTCTGTCCAATTCCAGAATTACTTTTTTGCCCGAGGAAGAACGGCGGTTTTAAAAACGACAAAATCTTTCTTTACCCAGCAGCCCTTTTAGGTGTCTGCCCAATAATTGGATTAGAAGGGTTAATGTTTAATTTATATCTTTTTAATTAATTGTAATTTCAGATTTCAATGGTCAAAATGGATTTTTTGGATTATTTCCTATCTTTTGGTACTATCGGCATGTTTCTGCACTCAGCAGTTCATGAGAAGGTAGCCTATCATAGAAAGATACATTTGTTTACTTCTTGAATTTTAAAAGTGCAGATTATACTTAGGCAACACTATCAAACAAAATAATTCAAAATCTAATAAAGAGAATATTAAATTTAAAATGTTTATCCTACAATATAGAAAAATGTATAAAGTTACTTGTTTCTGAAATAAGTACCAAAAGCAGGACATTTAAAAACAGTTTGCTTGCAGGAGATTCCCATTATATTCCACCACTTTTAATCTGCACAAATTCTCTTTTCTTTCTATCAATTCCTTCACCATAATTGTATCTTATAAGTTCAAAATCAGGTTATGAACTAATTTTATAAACTACAAATTATACAAAAGTATATAATAATTCAAAGTTACATAATACTGAAAATAAATGAAATGCACTTATAAAAATTCTTACGCTGTTTAGTAGTCTCTACTTCCTCTTCCATTTTCTTCCGGTAATCTCCACATGCAAGACGCATCACTTGCCTCTTTTGAACAAAAGGAGTCCGTTTACTTCTTAAGAGTTTAATTGACCTCAAAATTGATTGAGCTGTAAAAAAATTGTAGGTGCCTTAAGTGTAAAGATTAATCAAAATAAATGAAGATGGAGTTCCAGATTGGTTTAAAATAATTTACCTTCTCTTGGGCTCACTCTTTCAGCCTGAAGTTTTTCTTCCAGGTGTTTTAAGCACCAAAAAAGCTGATCCTCAAATGAAGCATCACTGGGTGGCCTCTGAGTTGTAATTAAAAAAGAAAAAGTTTTTAGGCAAAAATGTATTAATAACAAAAGGTATAAAGTATGTTGGAATTTTACTATAAATGAAAAAATGATTTCATTTCATTAAATTACATATTCATTATGCTCTCTCATAGAGGTTCATTATCAATGAGAGAGTTATCAGATACAACCTTATATACATGTATATATATATGCAGTGCCTGTTTAAGCTCATTTCAGGCACTGGGTGCAGAAGATCTATGGGCCCCTATGGCACTGTCACACTCAAGGAGGAGCTGTTGGATCCAGTAAAGTCCAACTTATCTGGGCCCTTCCAGGCCTCTAGGCACCTGCCCCAAGTGCCCAGTGGATAAATCTGCATTGTACATACATATTTTCTTTCTTCTTTGACACTGTAGGTTTTACAACTTTTTCACTTGGTATCTTATTTTATTTTATTATACTATATATATGTATATAAATGAAGAGCGAGAAAGTCTTTATTTACAATTTTAAAAATTGTGTCAAAATCAAAAAAGTATATACAACACTGGTAAGCTAATATTTTTCTTGAGGCAAACAATGTAGGAAGGAGATCACTTTCCAATTTTATACCAAAAAGAATTTCTTTTTTAACAACATTAATGATTATTACAAACTAATTCTGCCATCCTATTAAATTTAAAATTATAAGATTCATTTATAATTGCCCATAACATAGCGTAACCCCAGCATTATTCAAACAAAATAAATCCTATTCAGAAAAATTTGACTATTCTGACAAAACAGAAGCAATTGCAGTTTGTTTAAGTATTATTCTTAGAATAAGAAAAATAAAACAAGCAAGCATCTAAAATTTAAAAAGGCTCTAAGTATCAAAACTTGATATATCTTCAGAACAGAAATTCTGAGATAATAATAAATAAGTAAAAGTAAAAATAATTAAATTTAATAAGTAGAAATTTTAGCAATGTTTAGTTAGATGGTTCCTCCGATAATCACCAATGTTTCCAACATCCCAACATGAAATAGCCATTTTCCAACATTTTCAGCTGGGTTTTTAGTCCCAATTCATTAAAATTAGAAATTACTAACACTATGTGACCTTCACTGACTCATATTTTGCGTGTCATCAAAAGTGTCTGCTTGTCGAGATTTGAGGCCATCTAACCATCAAGTGCCAAAATTTATTTCAATCGACCACAAAATTTGACTGTATAATTTTGAAAAAGGCATGCTTAAACCTATTTCCTTCAGATAATACTCTAAAATTGTTACACTAAATTAAACTCAGTGGCGCAACAGCCCATGTGAGCCAAGGTCTACTGTGCCCATCTCAGCTTACATATAACCTTGTTAGTACTGGGTGCATGAGCAGATGTTCCGTCAGACATGATGCTCAGTCAGACATGAAATCCCCAGTGTTTAGTTCCCAAGCAAGCTTGGTACTCAGTTATTGACCCATTGAAAGGATAAAATGTTGAGTCGACCTTGCCCATCCCGGGATTTGAACCTTGGGCCTGTGGTGTGGAAGCGCAAAACACTATCACTCAGCCATCGGGTTTTAAAATCGTTATACTACAACAATAAATAATGTCATACTTTGTCTAGTTCAATAACTCTTATTCATATTTGCATTTTGAAATAAATGGAAAGGGGAGGACAAATAAATAATAGTGACAAATTGTGTACATAAAAATATTGATGTCTTTACAAAACAATTTTTTCTTAATTCCTTTTATGTCAAAAAAAATTTCAAACTTATGCATTTTGAGAATCAGATCTATACTGTCTTGAAAATTGGCTCAAGTGTAAATTAGTGCACCCCTTTGAATTTGGGAATGTTTTTTAGATTTCATGGTGAGATAATGGTTTCATTTTGGAATACTGTTTACTTTTGTAATCCAGATACAATGAAATACAAACTTATTCCAAAAAGATCACATGTTCTCTATAACTGATTGCTATTCCTTATTTAACATCTGTGGATGTTTTTAAAAAGGCAAGCAATTCTTTTTAGAATGAACATTTTAGTGTTCTTGTTAAAAAACTTTATTAAAAATAGGGCTTGATTTTAATTATTAATGTATGTTTGGTAATCAGTGAGTACGTGAATATCAATGTTACACTATTCAGCTACTCAAGAGCTTTTGGCAACGGACCTCAAAATTTTGAACCATGATCAGGTGTTGTCCTCATCACTTGGGCTGGCACCCCACTCCTAACTTCCACACCACAGTAATGGGAGGACGTTTGAGCTTCAACAAATTTAAAGTGCATCACCCCTCTACACAGCAGGTCTTCAGCGGTACTAGGCTCAAAATCTTGACACGCTGTCCAAGAGTCCGTTACCTTGACCACTAGGTTACCATGGCCACTTGAATGTTGGCAAGTGAAAACAAATATTTGTTTGAGAATCTGAATCAATTTGGAAATACTGCAAGAGAGGAATGAATAAGCATCATATTAAGTGAGTGTAAGCTTCTTCATCACAACTAAAACTCGAGTGTTTCACTTACATTCGATTATATTCTAAATTTCTAATTTCATATGGAAAAGAATGTACAAAAACAAAAAATTAATTAGCAGTATTGCCTCTTTCTTGGTGATTTTAAAAAGGTTTATTTTCCCTTAAGAGAAATAAAATATTAACAAAAAGCCTTTGTTTTTTAGAAATGCCATAATTCTTATTCCTTCATGTTAAAGTGTTTCATTAATTCACTTTATTCTAATAATTCTCTTGCATGAGCATTGAAATTAATATTTTAAATTGTTACTTTATTTTGCATTATCCATTTTCAGTGCCAATTTAAGCTCATTTCGGGCCCTGGTGCAGAAGATCTTCGGATCTCCTTCACACTGGCGGATTAAAATTTTTTACCCAAAAACCTGGTTAAGTCTAACTCATCCAGGCTCTTTTGTACCTTTCCAAGTACCAAGCCACTGGGCGCCCACTCAAAGCACCCAATGGATAAACCGGCACTGCCCATTTTGTTATCCATGAACTATATATTGATACAAAAAAAAAATGCCAACTTCATTAAAGGGTACTTTAATTTATACTTTAACCATAAAAATTAAAACTACTTTCAGCACATACACAATCAGGGATCTATACAATTAATCACACACATAATGATACACTTTTTTAAAATGGCTTTTATGTAACAGTCAAAATTCTAAACGAGTTCACAAAAAAATTCTGTTATTAAAATTTCTCTTAAAACATATGATGCAAAAATATTTTATTTTAAAATAAAATTTCCTCTCCCCTTTGAAAAAATTCAACAATACTAATAGGAAGAAATATATAGGAACTTTTATGAAAATTTATATATTTTTCAAACAATTTGAACTGGTGCAATATACATTTCATGTTATGTATTTACAAAAAGTCAATATTCAAATCAAGTAAATATTTTAAAGTATAAGAAACAAGTTATTAGGTCCAATTTTTTGAGACTCACTAACAGCAATTATTAGGATAAACAGAGAAGTGTAAGAACAGTTCGTAAACCAATGCATACCCACAAACTTTTGAAAATGACAAAGTATAAAGAAATGCGAGATCAACATTTCAAGTAAATTCATAAAACAAATAGTTTAAAAAAAACCTAAAAAACACGCTTTTATGATGAATTGAACTAAAAAGTACAAAAATAATTCTTAAAATAAGAATAAAATGATTAACGAGAAAATTAATGTCATTGGGGTAAAAGCCTCGGGTGCTTTATGTTAAATGTTATAATATCTTACTAGTTCTTTTCCAAAATGTTGAGTTAGTGTAAAAAGGTAGTATATAAAGCATCCCACACTTTTAAAAACCTGAGACATTAATTTTCTCGTTAATTCTTTTATTCTTATATTAAGAATTATTTTTTACTTTTTAGTTCAATTCACTATAAAAGAGTGTTTTTTAGTTTCTTTAAACTATTATTTATTTTTCATTTTCTAGTTTGATCAACAATAAAAAAAGCGTGTTTTTTAGTTTTTTAAATTATCATTTATTCAATGATGAATTTATCCTTGAGTTTGATACTTGGAGCCGGAATCACGTGGCTGCTGGAATTAAGTCTTGCTCTTCAATGGATATTAATTAACGGATCTGAAGGGTATTTATTCTCTCTGTTTACGGGGGCCTCTGATGAGTCCTGTATCGCATTTTAGAGATTCCGCCTCTATAGATACAGGTCTAACTAATAAAAGTGTGTTAAGAAATATTAAATGCCAATCATATCACTTTTTAAATGTATTGCTATAATGTTAATTTGTATCATCACTTCTAAACATATTACTTTATAAAAATTAAAAATATTTAGCAGTTAGAACATAATTTTTTTCTTTTATTTCCATTTTCAGAAAAATGAGACAAATGTTTATAATATAATTAGAAATTGCTGACGCACCCCACCCTGCCCTTTTTCACACAAAGAACACTTTTATTTTGTTTGCTTTACCTGTATTAACCACAAGCCAATTCGCTTTTAGGGTTTCACCTTAATCTTTTAGTCACTAAATCTGTAATTAGTCGCCAAATCTGGAAATGATATATGCAATAAATCACCAAATTTGGAAGTGGTATGATGAATTAGTTGCCAAATCTGTAATCCTTATATTTGATGATCCTGATCAGGACAATGAAACAAAATTGTAAAATTATTGTATTGTCATCGGTTCTTGACAAGTGTGCAAAATTTCAAATTAATCTGACCTTTTAAAGTGGGTAAAAATCGAGTTCAAAGATTCTGCTACATACAAGTGAAGCTTATAAAAGCGTGTTAATAAAGGATGCACATCATTTTAAATTTCATAAAACAAAGCCTGATATACAAACATCTTAAAAATAAAAAGATGAAAATTTCATAATAAAGACACATATTTAGTAGCATACACCTAAATATAATAAATTTACAGTAAAGATGTTTTGATTAAGAAAAAAATATGATTTAATTATTACCGTAAAATCCACTGTATAACGCGCACTCCATTTTTTACGAAGAAATGTACATATGCAATGCTTGTATGTTTTGAAGTCATTTATTCGAAGTATTATTGTAGGTTTTTGTGTGTGTGTGTGAAAAAGTAGTATACTTCTAGAAATGCAACCCTTTTAGTGCAAAAGAAATGTCATTTCTTTTAAATAAACAGTATTTCGATATAAGTAGAAGTCTAATTTTTTTTTCTATGCTCATCTTTTTTTTTATTTTTAAGCTGTCATTTTTATACCCGGCATATAACACACACCCATAAATTTCGATCTTATTTTTGGTGTTAAAAGTGCGCATTATGTGCCAGATTTTACGGTACTCAACATTTAGATTATATTTATGCAAAAAATTACACATAAAGAAGCTAATAATCAAGTTAGAAGTTGATGTTAAGGCTACCACCAAATGATAACCATCGAGTACAAGAACTTTCTAAAATTTTTTACTGTGTAAACTTTGAAATCTTCATATAGATAGTAGAATATATCTACAAGCAACTCAAACTTTTAAAGATAAAGAAGCAGTATTTTATTCTTATATTTAATTTATCACAAAGTATGAGCAATCCATACTTATTAAATTTTTATGTTTTTCCTAAAAATAGGTAACAATTTTTAATCAATTTTTCCCCTAGAATTACTGCAGAATTATCTATCAGATTAAACAATGTTCAAAAGATATCCCCCTCCCCATCTTTTAAATTCCATCAATAGAATCTTAAGTCAAATTTGGAAATGCAAAAATTTAAATTAGACATTTTGTTGGATCAAAGTAAGTGACAATGGGATAAGATTTGTAGTTCCTATCACTCATTACTGCCACCAGATGCTGCAAAAGAACTTTATTCCCTACATTTAAACAAATGTTTTTTCTCAATAGAATATGTTCTATGTGTGTATGTTTTCTTTCTAAAACTAATTCCCTAATCACAGCAGATGTTTTAGTCCTCGCACATTCCTGCTGCTTGGCAATGTCAAACTTAAAAAACATTTTCCAAAAAGAGAGGATAAACACAATCAATGGAACATTATGTTCTACAAGAGTAGATGCAAACTATTCTTTAGCCCTGATTACATTTGACTGATCATTGTCAATGAAAAAAATTATCCAATTTTGAGCCACTGCTACTGGAACTAATTTGTTATCAGCATACTACATGCCAAATGCTTTTTGGAGGGATTTTGAAATTGCACCAAATATATATAAGATTTGGGCACCCAGTAGTTTGCAATCCAAGATGGCAGCTTAGCACTAAGAATTCAACAAGAAAATAATTAATTAAAATGGTTTACATATATTTCTGAGGATAATACTAAACGAAAAAAAATTACATAGATTTTACAAGAAAAAAAAAAGGACAAAATAATTAAAAATTTCCTATATTTTGTAGACTACAACATGGAAAAATATGAGCAACAGGATTTTAAAAAATAGAATGCGAGGAATTTAGAAATGCTGTGAAAATAAAAAAATTAAAAAAATGGAAAGTGGAAAAAAATTGAAAAGTTAAAAGAATTAAAAATATCAGACCGAAAAAAGAAAGTATTATCAGGAAAAAACTAATCAAGATTGTGGAAGGTTATGAATCCAATTTCTTGACTTCCCCAACCAAAACATTATGCCAATCGGATGAATCAATTGAACCTATTATTGCAATGACTTGTTGTTTCTCTCATCAATTTCATAAGTTTTACTCTTTTCTCTTACCTTCTCTGTAGTAACTTCAATAAAATCAATTAACACATTGGACACAATTTTGCAAACTGACAACAGCTTGTATGAAATTTCTGAGTTTTCTATAAATTTCATTGAAGGAGGAAAGTTCAAAAATTAATTATTTAAAAGTAAAATGGTGGAAATTCCCAAAATGCTGCCAATGAAAAAAGAATTATGCCCGATAAGACTACTATTGTGAAAACTCAATTTTTCATCTTAAAATCTGTAACAAAACATAGATGACTGTAATTTCTTATGCTGTCTGTAAACAATTTTCACTTTGTTGCCATGCTTATCACATTTCATGACAACCGAAATGAGTGAAATCTTATTCAAGAATTGAGAGAAAAAAAACCCAGACCTCATGGGAAAACAAAATTGACAGAAAGTGCAAATTCAGTAATCCTTTTACACATTAATTTGATATTAGTATGCTACACACCAAATTACTGATGATATTCACCAAGTTGGGCAATAACGTTACAATATGGCTACCTTTATTTTTAACATTTGGTACTTTGTGGATGACATCAAAATTATGTATATTATAATTAATCTTTTATTAGATTATTTTTATAATGGTAGCCTTGTTAATTTCAGATGATTTTTATACAATTTTTTTACAAATTTAATCCTTTCCAAACTTTATGTAGTCTAGATTGCAGCTTTTGTTTTTTATTCAAACATAGGCATTTTGAACATCATTGGTGAGTACCACAGAGGATCTTTTTTAAATAATATTAGTACTCCACTTTCAATTTTATGGATAGAAAAATTGCCAAATTTACAGACATAATAAGAAATTTGAGATGCATGTTTTATTGTAGATCCTATGGTGCAAAATTTGCACGACCCCACAATAGTAAATCTATCAGGTAAAATTCTTTTTTCACTGGCAACAAATTGTGATTTTTCACTTTACTTTATTTCAATTTTACTTTTGATTAATGAATTTTTAATCATTTCTCATTCAATGAAATTTATTGAAATTTTCTGAACTGTTATTTTTCTTTTTCCACATTTTGTTTTTTATATTTTTTCCAACAATTTAAAATTTTTCATTTTATTTTTTTAAATCCTGATACTCATATTTTTCCCACAAAAAGTACATTTTTGCTTAATTAATCTTTTTTGCTTAATTTAAAATTGGTGTATAATTAAACTTTCGTCAGGAATAAGCCACTCATTTAAATTAATTTCATTTCAAGTTCTTATTGCTAGGCTGTCATTTTGGATTGAAAGCTACTGGGTAACCATATTGTAGGGTTAGCAACCAACTTTGTAAATATCAACACAACTTGGTCATAGCGTACTGATTTTAAATTAGTGACCCTTTTTCTTTCTAATTTAGTACGTCTTTCCCTTTAATTTTTAAGAAAATAACAGCTTAGAACTTTATTCTACTCCATGATTGATAACTTTTATAGTATTAAATACTTATACAAGATACTGGTTCTTTTTTCAAAAAATGCTATTTTGTAATCTCTTGCAACAAATATCGATACATTACAATAGTTTGGCGATCATTTCTAGTTGCCAAATACTGTCTTCACCAGTTGACCACCTATTCTACATTTTAACCGGCACAGGCAATCCCATGTATAAAATAGTCAAAATTTAAATAAGCTATTCTTTATACTATCTCTACTGAGTAATTTACTGTTAATATATATTATCTGAAACAAGTAAACTAGAAATATCTTAAATTCCTCGCAAAACAACTTCCATGCTCTCACAGTCTTATATTAGACGACCATTTTTATACTACTTACTGCACTCGAAAAACGCCATTTTATTTCTTAAAATATAAATCCTTATCTAGTCAAATGATATGGAATGGAGGCAATTACAGACATAGAATACATTTTCGCACTTAAATTTGATACAATTTATATACAATTAACAACAAAAGAAATTTTTGGAAAGCATAAAAAATAGTAATACTTGTGGACATTCAGCCATGATCTCCAACTTTTAGAAGTACTTTATGATATCGTACAGCCTTAAAAATACTTTTTAAGAGTTTGTTTTACAAATATCTCAATTACTAACAATCGCGGCCATGCACGTTTGTTTATGTTTTAGATAGAACACGAGGTGACGAGAAGAAAATCTGACAATCAAGTAAATTCTAGAATGTCGTCAAAGTTGTAGTTAAAAATATTTCAGGAGTTAGTTTATTAAATGCGCAGTGAGTGAGCGTTAAAGAATATTTATTGACAGTATACATACAGATATATACAGATATACTTTTTTAATAAATTCCTCTATATAGAGAGCTTTTTTGAGAACTAATGAAGATAATCTGAAATCAACTTAAAGGTGAAAGAATTATTGATCAAAATTTTCCAGAAGTATGGACCCAGATAAGCTTGTTTGATTATATCATTATCACACTTGAGATGAAAATTGTTATGGTTGACTTACTATCTTG
Organism: Trichonephila inaurata madagascariensis; assembly: GCA_019973955.1. Taxonomy (NCBI): domain Eukaryota; kingdom Metazoa; phylum Arthropoda; class Arachnida; order Araneae; family Nephilidae; genus Trichonephila; species Trichonephila inaurata. The sequence goes on along the minus strand of BMAV01024270.1, from coordinate 362,325 downwards.
CTTAAAACTACTCACATTCACTGATCATCTAATGCTGATGATAATGATGCAATTTATTTTTAGTCAATGATGATGAAAATAACATTTTTAGTTCATTTAAGGAACAAATATTTCACAAAGCCGTATCCTTGATCTGTATTATTCAATAACAAACTAGAATTGTAACCAAGTGGTTATAATCACTAATTTGTGGCCGGGACTGTATCTGTAGAGTCGTGGATTCTAATCCTAGTAGCACTAAAGACCCACTATGTATAAGTGCTGATGTTCGTTAAACCAGTTGAGGCTCAAAGTCCTCCCATTGACGTAATATGGAAGTTTGGAGAGTGAAATTTCAATTCAGAGGTCATTCTCGTCACTTGTCACATTTTGTGTCTTGTCAAAAGTCTGATAGTTTTATGAGGCTATCACTTTTCTAGATTTATTATAAATTATCTCATTACATTTTATTCAGTAAGCATTTTTTTTCTCCTTATTCGCCATCATGAACGTATCACAGTTCATGAATAACAATTCTGATTTTTCACATGTTTAAGTCTTAAATTTAAAAAAAAATGTAGATAAGGATTACTGAGAAAAAAGAAAGAAAAGAAATGATTTGACATGACAACTTGCGAATGTCTGTTTCTCAGGCTCGAGGAACAAGTTCAGAATATGTGCGATGATATGACAGTTTAAGTATTCATCTTTAAATATTGGCAATAACTTAAATGTAATGAACGTCTAAAGTACAGGATTTATAGAGCGAAAAAAGAATTATATTCTTTTTTAATATGATTCATTTGAGTTGAAATACATACTGCTTCAAATAACTTCCAATAAATCAGATTCATAGAAAATATCATTCTTATAAGATTCACAGATTAATGAGAAATTTGACAATAAATACAGAAAAATCTTTGCTTAGAGAAATTGCTTTGATTATAACACGATTTCTATTTTAATGAGTTGATCTCCGAATCATAGCTTTTTTTTATATACATTAAAGGCTAAATGCTCTATCTTACAATTTGAAAAGCATTTTGAGCATTGTATTCTGCTCCGTTTAAAGTTCAACACCCGAAGTTCTGTGGATACTTCCAGCCTACTCACTTAACCCACATGTCGCCCATACATAATTTCAGATCTTCGAACATTTTAAACATCAATATAAATCAGCATGATTCACATAGGTTTGATAATTATAACTCTAAAGGGATTAATTAAATTTCTTCAAATCACTAGGAATTCATCACATCCGAAAATTTCTTTTGTTCCAGTCTCTCTATCCCTCTAACCTGTTCAACAATACATTTATACTTTTATGTATAACTTTCCTTACATTAAACAGTCCATTTCTCATCAAAACAAAGAAGTAATTTATGCTTCTTGAAAAAGATGTAAAATGTTTCTATGTTTCTGCTCTTCTTGTATGTTTATTAATTTATATATATTGTTAGAACTCACCACACCCCTTCTTAATTTGGTAAAGACATTCAAATCCACGGCGTATCAAATATCATCCGAGATATGATTTTTAAAAAATCTGTCTTTTAAAAATAGAAACTTGCTTCCTTTTAATTCTAAAAATCTAAGAGAAAGCAATATATTTTAGTAGTTTAAAAAATAATGACACATTTCCAGCATTCTAAGTCGATTATGATATAAAATATTTGTTAAATTTTACTTTAACTTATCCACTTGATTCAGTTCTAGAACTATGAAGAATATTCTCGAAAAAAAATCTTCCAGTATACGTGTACGAAAAGGATTGGTTGTTTATCAACGACAAAATAAGAAGCGACAAAGAGCTAGGCGAAGGACTTCATAAATTTGAACCACGAGTCAAATAAAGAGGAAAACATTTGTGAGATAGCATATAATTCTCCAGTACAAAATTGATACTTATATTTGGTTGCTAAATATTGACTCCCTTTTTATTAATAAGAGCCTATACTTAAACTTTTTTTTACATATATATATTTTAGGAAAATTAAAGTTATGCATCCTTTTGCAGAGCTTACTGAGTTGAATCAGTAGCATACTATGTTTAATGTTCATCTGTGGTCTTCAAACCTTTTCGATTCACGCAACCCTTATTACTGTAAGGTGCTTTGGGAACCGCATTCCACACACCTACACTTAGAATACATCTTAAAATAATTAAAGTAGATAAACATGTGTTTTAGGTACTTTATGCAAAAACAAAAAGTCTTGTATTTGTTATAAAAATTTATGTAATTTTAATACATTTAATAATATTAATTTGTGATTTAAGTGTTACCTACTCATACATTACATTTAGTAAATGGAGTATGTTCTTAACACTTTTTACACAGTATCGAAATCTAGGTCTATTGAAATTATCCGCAATCGCATTTAGTATTCTGCGTTTAATTGTTTTTACATTTTATTTTGTATTTACTCAAATTGAGAAATATTTTTCACTTAAATACTTTGTTCTGAACGGCACTAAAATTTTTATAACTTTGTGAGAAATTCTGTGTATTTTTCATGAATTTTCAAACTAAAATTTAGGAACTGTTCTTGCTTAAATATAGATTTCAACGTCGAATCTTTTGATATATCAATAAGTTGTTCCCTCTCGATTATAGGTGTTTTGATCCACAAATGAAAAAAAAAATACATCTTCCATTAGAAAACTATTTAGTGGTGCAAATACATTGTACTAACGAGTTTAAAATTGTTTCGTTGGGTCCCGGATAGTAAACAATAGAATATTAATAATTCAGTAAGAAAAAAAAAAGTACTTGTAAAGAAAAAAAAGTTTTAATATTCTTTTATTATAGTACAAAACAAGTTTCTAGAAAGTATTACAAAATAAAATAACTATGCATAAATAGAATTTTTATTTTTAATGACTGGGATGAGCTTTTTAAATACGTGTAGTTATTATATACTTCACATAGAACGTGAATTTATTTTGCATACAGATTCCAAATTTTCTAATAGATTTTTTACTGTAACTTGTGGAGCCCTTGAATATGCCTTGTAGAATCCCAGGGTTCCGTGGAACACCCTGAAAAGTGGATATTTACAACAATATAGATACGAAACTTAATTTGCCTCAACTGGGGGAAAAAAAGGTATATTTTCACAATTGTAAATAAATTGTTTAAGACAAAAGTATACAATAACAGAAGTTGGTTTATTTCATCACTTAATTTTAAATTTATCGGAATGAAAAAAAATTTTAATTTAGAAATATGGACGGTTGGGAACTTTCTTTCCCAAAAAGAATTTGGGTTTTTATTAATTTCAAAAGGATTTTAAACGTTTGCTTTATTATTTCATAAAAGGCCAGTAAAGGGAACTCAATTTCCTCGTTTTGGGGATATTGGAACTCTTCATCCCAAACAAGATCTCCTGGGTTAAATTTTTTTTCAATAAAACAGCATTATTAATCTTATTTTTTAATATGATAATCTTTGTTCTCTGCAAGGGGCCAATTCATCCCATCCACAGGTTCATAGAAATTATTCATCTATAGGTGATTGATATGACAAGAGACCAAAAAAAGTATGCTGGTGGGTTTTTAAATTTATTGAGTGTGGAGTTGAGTTATATTCATTACACACTTGGTCTATAGTTTTGTCCAAGGAATTTTGTAGATAAAGCATTTACCCTTGCATTTAAGTCAGAACAAAGATTGATTGCCCGTTCATTTTACCATTTTTTTTGGGGGGTGATGGCTGTAGTTAACAAATGTTTAATAATAATTTTAAATTTTTAATCGGAAAGAAGAAAGGCACCATTTCTATCAGTTAATAATTTTTCGGGTTTGGATTTGAAGACTTGTCTTAAGATATTTGCATAGGTTTCAGAATTTTCATTTTTTAAAGGGAAAAACACATATCTTTTTGGGTTGGTCAATTAAATGTGGAATTTTTTTTTGTTTAATTATAATAAAAAACCTCAACAGTACCCCAAGAAAAAAAACTCAAAAGGTTTTTAGGTGGAACTTTTTTATCCCAAATTTTTTTTTGTTTTTTTTTGTTGCTGACTCCCATGCAATTTTTTAAAAAATTCACTAATATCTTTTTTTAATGTTAGGTCAATAGTATTGGTGAAATTAAATTCCCTTTTTTTTGAACCCGGATGACCAAACTACTGGGGGTTTTTTCAACAGTTTTTTTTTAATGAAAAATGGAATAATTTTTTATAAATTTTTTTTTAATTAATGTTACATCTTTGATCTCATTATTTACCCAAAGATTTCATTCTTTTGATGGTTTTAATTTATTAATTAAAAGCAAATGACTTAAATGTTGAAGGTGATGACAACCGGATGTTTGGGAAAACATATCTGCTTAATGTTGGCCCTTTAAATTTTAATTTATAACCCTTAGCTTTAATGACCAGCTGAATAATCGACCTCTTTTTTTAACTTTTTTTCCCAAACAAGAGCTGCTTTCAGTATGTAGTAAATTTTTCCATGTAGGGTAATAAAAAATTTTTCAAAGCATCTTTATTCAACATTCTAACTCAGTTATAGCATTTTTTTAGTAGTTTTTAAGGTTCTAGAATGATAAGCAATTGGGTGTAATTTGAGGCATCAGGTTGTTTCAAACCCTTTAACACGGTGCATCAACAAAAATATGACAATTTAAATAAGATCATATTAATTAAAATAGGTTTCGTTTTAAACTTTCTTTTAGTTTTCAAATGCATTTTGACACTCATCAGTCCAATTAAATTTCCCTCCCCTTTTTAATAATATATTTAATAAAAAATCTAAGGTTGCTATTTGGAATAAACTTATGATAACATTTATTAACCCCAAAGGGCCTTTGAAGTTCTTTTTTCATTATTTGGGGGCAACGTTGTCGATATTGTATTGTTTGGAGTAACTTTACCCCTTTTTTATCTCATAACCCAGAAAGTTAATTTTTGGGAAAAAAGAAATTTTGATAGTTTCAATTTTAATATTTTCTTTTGGCAAATGTAAAAATTGTCTTAAGATTATTCCCAAAGTTTTTTTTGACGAAGAAAAGACTATGATATTCGAAATAATTGCAACAAAATCAATTTTATACTTAGTTAATATTCTTGAATTAATCTAAAAATTGCAGGGCTACCTTAATTCAAAGGTTCTGCACCCACATAAGCCAAAGTGCAGAAAACGAGTTTCTCAATATCCTTTGGTGAATGAGCATCCAATAACCAGAAAAGGGCTAAAGCTAAAAAATTTTTTTCTCGAAATTAATTTGTCTAATAAACTTATAAAGGGGAATGGTTCGAATCCGCTTTTTATGCATTTAATTTTTTTCAGTCCCAAAAAACTGGTCTTTTCCTTCATCCCTTTAAAAACTAAAATTACTGGGGTGAATAGGGACATTTCTTTTTTAATTAACCAGCTTTCAAAAATTTTCAACCTGACCCTTAATTTTTTTTTCCCGAATAGGGGGAAATTCTATAAAGGCTGAATGAATTGGGAAGTCAGATTTGAGTATAATTCTTTGGGTTAATCTAATTGACCTATTCATACTTGTCTTTGAAAAAATTGAACCTAATGGAAAGTATTTCTCTTAACTCCCCTATTCTCTACGACAATCTGCTGCAGAACATTTTGATCCTCAGAGACCTGAAAAAGGGAGGATTACCTTTGTTTTTGCGTTTATATGTAAAAAAAATTTTTGTTCATTTTTTTTATTTATTTATTTTATTTACAATATTTCCATTTTGTATTATTTTAAATGCAGTCAATAGTAAGTTTAAATTTTGACAGTTCTGGTAGTCTGGGGGTTTAAAATAGGGTAAAGTGTGATCTACAACATACACTACTAATTTAGAAATAGCACCTATTTTTTTTAAAAAAAAGGGAAAATTCTTACTCAGATTAATTTACCCTGGGTTTTGTTTAAATTTTTTTGACATTTTTTTTTTAACTGGGGTTTACGTACAAAATGATGAGGGTATTGGAGGTAGTTGAACCAGTATCAAGGATACATGGTAAGGGTTTCTTTTTTAAAACATCCCGATATTTCTAATTGTCAAATTTGGGATTCTTGGGTGGAGGGGGCAACATTTGGTTTTTAGGTATTTGAGGGGGGCGTATTGCCGAGGTCTGAATGGACGGTTTACCCAATGATAATTTTTAATCCCCCGGCATTTTCAAAAAACACGGGTTAGGTGGTAAGTTACCTGAAATGCATTTTCGGGCTGTTAAAAGTTCTAGGGTTTAGTTAGGAACCTGGCTTTGTGCAAACTTATTTGGCCTAAAATGTTGGTTTTTAATTCTGGTAGTTTTTTTTAGGGGCATTAAATAGGGATTCTAGAATTACTAGGTTTTCAATTTTTTCTCTCACTGTTTTGAATTTTTAATTTAGTCGGGTTACTATCCATTCTGTTGGGTTACTAGGAGGATTTATAATAACTGCCCCCAAAAAATGGCTAGCCCTGTTAATCCTTCTAATATCATAGATGGAGAAATTTAATTGTTCCTTTCCAACTTTTTTATGGAAGTATTGAGCAATTTTTTCCATTAAAGGGTTTTTAAAACACTTAAACTAGTAAATGGTTTCAAAATATTTTTCTGTTAAAACAAGTTAACCTTTCCCCAAATTTTTAATTTTATCATAACAATTAATGTAACCGTTAAGGCACTGTTCTTTAAATAGATAATATATTTGGTAATTTTTCCCAAAAATCCTCTAGGTTCAATTTTTTACATTTATCATTGAAGTATTTTTAAACCCTGAAATTATTTTCATAGAATTATTTGGATCAAAAGCTATTAATTGAATTGGTTGATTTAATTGGTTTTCAGAAGTTTGAGCTTTTGATATATCACTTGTTTCCGTCATATTAGTTTTTTTTACCACAACGTAATTGCATAAAAAGATTAAGAATGGAATAAATGAAATTAAACTTTACACCAAAAAACAGTATCAAAAAGTTTTACATATAAACAAACGATCACAATTAAAAATAATTATATGCAAAGGAAATCAATGCAATCAAAAAAAAATACATATACCAAAATATAAGAAATCAAATAAATATACCAAATCAAACATTAACTTATTCAAACTTAATAACGAATGCAAGTCAATTATAATAAATTTACCATAATAGAATTCTAAGTAATATTTTGCGAACTTAAAATAACTAAACTTCGAACTTTAAACACTTCGTTTTGAATAATCAAAGGAATTCGTTAATATTCTTACTCTTCAAACGCTAAAATTTTGTGATGGTTTCCAGTGCTTTAAAAGTTTTTTTTCTCACTACACACACTTTTTGGTATTTGAAGAAACGTTCTTGAAGACTTCTGTTCTGTTGATTATCACAATGAATTATTTGAACTTTCTTGACTCACACACACACAATTAGAATTCTGCTGATTTTCAAAATGAAGTCTTTGAAGAAACTTTCTTTTAAATAAATCGTATTCTGATCTATGTAGCCGTACAATTTTTTTTTTCTCTAAGTTGCGCTCTTATTCAATTTTTGAAGCAGTCATTTTTATACCTGCCGCTTGTATAACAATTTCTTTTAGTGAATCATCTGTTGTACTACATGTTATCATGTATTGGAGTAATTTTGATTGACTGAGAGAATAAAACGTGCAGCCGTTTATCATTTATATTTTATTCTAATATTCAGCAAAGCAGTCGGTACTCCAAGTCAACAAAACAAGTCCATTTTCAGCTGATCAGGAACCAGTGCGTCGTTCGTTCACGTGGTTCTTCGTAAGTCTGCCGGAGGCGAAGTCAAAGTCACTTAGCGGGAGGCGGGTTGATTTGTTCTAGAGGTTTTACCCCAATCAACCATGCGAAGGGTTGTATTCATCTATAATTACTGATGATATATATAGTATATATGTAAAAGTTGATTTTTATAGATATTACAACTAACTATATATATATATATATATATATATATATATATATATATATATATATATATATAATAAAATAAAAGTGAAGAAGTTTTAGAACCTAAGTGCTAACGAAGGAAGAAATTGAATTCACAAGACACAACAAATGTAAGATACAAAAATTTGGAACTAAATTGCAGACCTATTATGATTTCTAAAAGCTGTGCATTGAATTAGGTGCGATTTATATATATATTATATATATATATATATATATATATATATGCTCTCTCCCTCTTTTTGTCTATTTCTCTCTCTCTCTCTCGTTTGTTCAGTCTGTGTCAGCTAGTGTTAGAATATGTCAGCTTGTGTGCGAACACATATTCCATTAAAACAAATTTTTATACATTACTTGACGAAAGATATAATTTGCAATGCTTTAGTTCTTTTCGGGGAACAAACAGGGCATTTAGCTATAATGGAACCTGATTTTCATATCCGTAATACGTAAATGGAGCTCATTCCTTACAAAGTTCTTATTTCTTGGATATATATAAAACTTCTTGCGAGCTCCAAATTTTGGCAATTTGAAACTTGTATCTTTCTTTCGCTTAAGGGGTGTCTCTTTTCACATCTATCTATCGATATACAGTCAGACCTCCATATAAGGAACCTCTACTTTGCGAACTTTTTCCTGGAACCAAGAACATTTTACTCCTTTCTTTGTAAAGTAACCTCCAAGTAACGAAGTGCATTTTCTACTTAACGAGCTTTTTCCTTAGTGATTCGATTTTTCTTTCCCCTTATTTTTAAAACATTTCAGGACATTTTAAAATTATTCTCTTTTTGCACATTTTATGGTTATAAAAGATCTTGAACTGGTTTTACCAGGGCTTAACTCCTCCAGAGCAATAAAATTGCCGTAATTTTTCAAACAAAAAACTCTAATAAAATTGATAGATTTTATTAGTAATTAAAATTACGGACGCGTGTGCTAATATATCTTTAATATTGATGGTTATAAGATAAGGTATGTTTGAAATTACTTGTAGGCCTGAAACTAGAATATATATATATATATATATGTTATGAAAAAATTTATTTATTTTAAAGTAAGTTTTTTATTCTTTTTTAAATTGAAAACACAGCGTGTTCCTGGGCAATTTTTTTTTTCGTTTCCTCGCAGATTTCTTGTTGTTGGGTAGGATATATAAAATAGATATTAATTAACAAGAAAAAAGTGTGAGTAATGACTTTTTTTAAATAATATGTAGTGCTTATGAATTTAAATTGTTTTTTGGGGATTTCCAAAGCATATTAAAATGAATCTCTACTTAACGAATTTTTCCACATAACGAACTTTTCTTCGGGATTTAGTGACTTCGTTAAATAGAGAAGTCAGACTGCATGTATACACTCATGGACAAAAAAATTAGTGCACCAAGCAATGATCGCGGGATCGTAACGAAACTTGGCATGAAGGTACATGTCGGGGAGATATGCAAATGATTAGAAATGTAGCGTGATTGCGCATTACGTATAGCTGGTAGAGGGCGTTTAACGTCGTTCTCCGTGAAGTATAAAACAGGTAACCAAAGCTTGTTTGAGTGTGCTGAATCGTTTACAAAGCAAGAGCTGAAGTAGACATGCCATTACGCTGTTTTGAAGACAATATGAGCAGCTGTCGTAGTTTGAGAGGGGGAGAATCATCGGCATGATAGAAGCTGGGTGGTCAGCTAGGTGAGTAGCTCGTCAATTAGGCCGCTCTGATTGTGTTGTGAGGAGGTGTAGGGACCAGTGAATCCGAGAGGTGTCATTTACACGAAGACCAGGCTCAGGATGCCCTCGACAGACCAGTCGTCGAGAAGAAGGCCAAATCGTAAAAAATAAACGCGTACAGCCAACTGCTTCATCGGCCGGTCGTCATCCACTCACATGTAGCACCTTTACTAGGGGCCCCTGTATCTTCTCGAACCATACGAAGGCGCCTGGCTGAAGGACATTTGGGATCGCGGCGTCCATTACGTGTGCTATCCTTGACGCCCACCCATCGACGCCTCCATTTGGAGTGGTGCCGTGCTCGAGGAAACTGGACTGCAGCGGAGAGGAACCAGGTCATCTTGAGTGATGAATCCAGATTCAATCTCAGCAGTGATGACAATCGTGTTCGTGTGTGGAGACCCCGTGGTGAACGCCTCAATCCTACCTTTGCTTTATAGCGACACACCACTCCCACAGCTGGTGTGATGGTATGGGGTGCCATTGCCTACAATACACGGTCAACCCTAGTATTGATCCGTGGCACCATGACAGCCCAGTAGTATGTCCATGACATCCTGCAACCACATGTGTTTCCACTCGTACAACGGCTACCAGGAGCCATTTTTCAACAAGACAATGCTCGGCCTCCCACGGCAAGGGTGTCACAAGACTGTCTCCACACTGTTAACACCCTTCCTTTGCCTGCCCGATCCCCAGATTTGTCTCCAATCGAGCATATGTGGGATCATTTGGGACGGGGAGTTCGGCGTCACGCGAGTTTGAACGAACTAGAGGCAAGGTTACAGCAAATATGGAACGAAATGTCTCATTACATTATACAGAACTTTATGCCTCAATGCCTGATCGTATCGCTTTTTTCAACCTTTTCTCCATTTTGGAAAACTCTGAAATATTGAAAACTGAGGATTATTTTCCATCATAGTTAATGATAAACATCTGATGTTATCTTGAGATGATGCGGGCCTCTTTTCGGTGAGGTTTTCCAATAAGCGTTGTTAGTTTTCTCGACCAAATGAAGGAATCGGCTGGGTCAACACTTAACGAAAGGGTGAAAAATGAGTTTTCAATTCCTATTTCTACATTTTCTCCAGATTCAAAGGAACTGCTGAATCGAACATTTACAATTTGCGAATTTTCAGAAGGATAGTTATACTGAATTGGGCTTCATATGACTCTGAAACCATTGCTGAGCAAGTGGTGAAATTTTAAAGATTATCTTGATCCAATCTAACAAATTTTTTAATGAAATCACACAATTTTTCTTATTATTTATTTTTTTCCGCCTTTCGCATAAAGGGCATAAAACTGATATTTTCTTTTCCTTTTCGGTACCTTCAAGCTAAAATTAAGGAGAAACTGTGACGGCTCACGCGTCCTTTCTCTAACATAACCTCTGGGTTCTTTGACGGCCAAGATTAATGACAAATCTTTTCCAACCCAAATCCAAGAAGTGAAACGAAAGTATAGATGTAAATAAGATAGCCTTTAAAAGGACAGTAGTAAGCGGGATGGCAATTTAGAGAAAGCTCTGTTCGGAAAATGTAGAAGTGTAGTTTGACGGCCTACCAAGGAATCACGAATATCTCGCCATTACTACAAGGTGCATACTATTGCACTCGAGCCTAACTGAATATCTGAAGTTGATTGAATCGTTGCTTGGAATTCAAGGTAGGAAGATTATTTTCCGAATTCGAAATATTATTAGGATTGAGAGTAGGCGGATAATATAATTATTTAGATAAGTGACCCAATTGCACGATCTGTGTTAACTACGGCTACGTGTTTTGGTTTATTCTCACTTAATATAAGTTTGTTCAATATATAAGTAATCTAAGTTAAACTCTTAATAAAGTCATATTAAGTATTCTAAAATGTCTCTTCATTTCGAGAATCCCACACCTCTAACTTACGCTGACCCACAACGATATGGTCGACAAAGATCAACCATATCACAAAACGTTACGAGTTAATTTACAATAATACAATCCCATCATGCCAAACTATATGTACTAGATATGTAATAATTCGCAGTGGTTCCTCTCCAGCGAGTCTAAATTATCTGATCCGCTTCCTGCAATTATCTTGGACTAGCAGCAGAATTTAGTTTTTCGATTTGTACTTGCATGGAGAAAAAATTATATACAATTCACTTAAATTTACTGTAACAATAACAATAAGTAGTATTTGCCTAACTAAAATTAGCCGGAAATGTGATATTTTTACTTTGAGAACGATTACGTTTGTTGAAAGATTTTGTTTGTGTCTGTCGCGAGTTAAAGGGTTCATCTAAATATATAGCAAAGCCAATATTGTCGAGTGAGCGAGTGAATATTTACGTCGCATTGTTCTGCTACTCGAGGGCTTTTGGCAACGTACCTCGTAATTTTGAACCATGATCAAGTGACGAGGACGAGAGAAGATAAGGCTTTAATGACATTTAAATATTTGAATCCTTTCTGACGTAGGTAATTAATATGATTTTTCCAGGTGATATTGGGGTCGAAGATTATACCCAGGATTTTAAGATTCTTCACTTCGGGAATAGGTTTGTCGCATATTTTAAGTAATGGAGGTATTGCGCTTCTTTTTCTGTTCTGTAAAAGTTGATTAGGATACTTTTTCTGGAGAGGGGGACAATTTCCATTTTTTACACCAGGCTGAAATATTATTTAAAGATTCTTGCATTTCGCCTATTATTTTATTCCAATTTGTACCGCTATTGTATAAAAATATGTCATCTGCGTAAACCAGAAGATGGCTGCCGTGTTGAATTTCAAATATATCTGTCATATAAATCATAAATAGGAAAGGACTTAAACTACAACCCTGAGGTACACCATAATTATTTTTAATGATATTTGAAAAATTTTTCCTCCATTTATATATAATTTGAATTGTTCTCTGATGTAAGAAGTTTTGTATCCATCGAAGCAATCTACCAGAGTATCCAACTTTTTTAAATTTAGAAACAAGACCACTTGGCCACACTGAGTCATATGCTGCTTTAATATCTAATGCTATCAAAATAAAATATTCCTTGCGTTCTCTAGCCAGTATAATATCATGTTGTAATTGAAGTAACGTATTAATGCTGCTTCTATGAGGGTAAAAACCATGATGATTAACATGAAAAATTTTATTTTGAAAACTGAAATCTAACATTCTATGCAGAATCATTCTTTCTAATAATTTGGCAATTACTGAAGTAAGAGATATAGGACGGTATGACGAAACTTCCTTGGGATTTTTGTGAGGTTTTATGAAAGGTAGAATAATTGCGTGAGTCCAATCTTTTGGAATTTGACTTGAAGACCAACTGTCATTAAAGGATTTCAGGAGAAGATTTACTGCTTTGATGGGGAGATGGTTAATTGTTCATTTTCCATGTGTTTCTCTCACACTAACCACGCTCTTCCGGTTACCGTTAAGAACTTGTTAGCGTCGCTTGTTGCAATATAGCATTCTTGGTGGACGCTGTAGCATAGTGGTCAATGTATCGGATCGTGGCTGGCTTGTCACGAGTTCGAGGCGAGTACCACTAAAGACCCGCCGTGTAGGGGAGCGATGCACGTTAAATCTGTCGAGAGCTCAAACGTCCTCCCGTTGGTGTGGTAGTTTGGAGAGGGGTACCAGCTCAGGTGTCGTCCTCATCACTTGACCATGGTTCAAAATTACGAAGTCCGTCGCCAAAAGCCCTCGCTGAACAGTGCAACATTAATATCCACTCACTCACTCTCAATATAGCATTATCAGTTACAGTTACAGTTAATATATTTATGTGGGATTTGGAGCAACAAAGGCTATTATCCCATAGCATTCTCAGTTGCATTAGAAAATGTGCTGCATTATTTTCGAGGGTAGAAAAAGGTTAGAGTAAATACGCTATATCACATTTCATATATTTAATTTAAAGGATCAAGTAAGTAAAGATTTATACTCATAAAAAAGATCTTTCAAATAAAAAGAGCATATAGTATCAGATAATTTCATTTAATCGGCCTTTTTATGGTGTTAATCTAGTGACACGCGTGGGAGAACTTGCCATTGCTTTTGGCCCCAACGCTGATTCAGTAATTAGCTGCATTAAAAGAAATTATAAGATTTTGAAGTAAAATAATTTTAACGGAAATTATAAATTGAAACAAATTATCCTTGTATTTATTTTTTTCAAAATGCTTGTTTATTTATATTTTATTTATTATTATTAAAGTGTACGTGTACGTATTTAAATACTTTAAGCATATATATATATATACACTTCGCTGTTATTTTGGCTTATCTTTTATCTATTTAAAATAAACCGACGTGTTTGCTAAACTCTATTGCTTACTGTGGATGATATATATTTAAAAGATGTTAAGAAATTATGTTTATTTATAGACCGATCTCGATAAATAAACTACTCTGTTTGATAGCAATATCAATAAAAAAAAATGAAAATAAATGTGACTGCCAAGTAATCTTGAAGATATGAGAAAAATTGAAAAGAATGTTGGCAAATAAATAAAATCTAATAGGATTTCGGTTAAAGAAAAGAAAAAAAGCCCCTTTAATTTCTCTAGTCATGTTATCGTGAGGTTATTTTCTAACTCAATGCTTCGACTCATTGGCGCCGTTTAATTGGATATGTTTTGCTGTATATTACGACAGATAAAGGTCAAGGTTATTTTCAAAAAGAACTTTTGTTAGAATTTCGTACTATATAACTGTATACTATAGTAAAACTTTATTTAACCGTCTGATTTAAAAAAAAAATTATATACTGCACATAAAAACGTTTTAGCACATTATGGTTACATTCATTCATTACACACATTACATTCCACTTTATGGTTTTTAAATAATTGTTCATGTTAAATTGATAAAAAATATTACAAATAAATGAAAGAGTAAAGCAATTGCAAAAGATTAGTTTATTTGTTTTCAATGCACATGTAAATTGAAACCGAATATATTAGATTACGGCCAGAAGTGTATTACAATATTTATTACAGGTGCATTTTAATCAAAATTCTAATAAATGTTCAATAATTCATCTCTTTCTCTTTTGTTTTTTCGGTATTACTCAAAACCAATAATTTCTGTTCACTTAAAGGTTGGTAGAAACACACGAAAATTGTGAGATCCATTTGGTTGTACTTAGAAGTTTTTGAACAAATTTACAAAAGTAACGAATACATGAAAATGTCTTAACTCTGATCATACAAACGATGAATAAAAGTGAAAATTATTTCATATGAAAAAATGATGCAATAAGTTCTAACTTCTCTCTTCAGATACGTCTGAACTTATAAACTCTTCCTTAGAATTTGTTAGCGTACATCTTATTTAACAAAATTTAATTTGATTATTCGTGGAAAAATTAGATCAAATATATTGTGGGAGACAGAATTATTTCACTTTTAAAAATTTTTCTTGCGAGTCAGTGCTCTATACCAGGGGTCGGAAGCCTTTTAGCTGTGGCGTGCCAAACCAATCTACACATATGAATCAGCGTGCCACACAGTAGGACCTTATAGAAACTCGAGTCCCGTGGAAATGCATGTAGAGTTCGAGAATAGAGGTCAATAATATAGATATTTACAGTTATAAAATATATATATGTATTAATTTTGCATCATTTAAAGATATTTCTTAACATAAAAGTAAACAGCATAAAATATAACTTTTTCTTCAACAAAAATAAAAAAATAAAAAAAATTAAAAAAATTAAAATTGTGCATATATTATGTATTTTTAAGGTATCCGACTACGCGCGTTCGGAACCATGATTTTAAAAAGAGCATAAATGTATAATTTTCATGATATTTAGTGTCACTTAGATTATAATACATGTATAAAATTGTTTTAAGGACATTATGACAAAAAAATTATTTAAATACAATATTTTGGCAAAAAATTAACTTAGAATAACCTTTTTTTCCAAATGTTCCCCTTTTGTAAAAAATGCTTCTATTATAATATTTTTCCTGTATATAGCTCAGACCTCTGTACAGAGGCTCAACTATGATTTTGAAAATTCATTATTTTCAGAGTTACAACCATTTGAAATAATTATCGGCGTATTTTCTTAAAATTTCTCCCTTCTGTTTTCGTAAAGCATAGATAAACCGACTTCCAAGTTATTCGTTTCAAAAATCATAGTTGAGCCTCTGTACAGAGGTCTGAGCTATATACAGGCAAAATATTAATACAGTAGAAGCATTTTTTACAAAAGGAGAACATTTGGAAAAAAAGGTTATTCTAAGTTAATTTTTTGTCAAAATATTGTACTTAAATAATTTCTTATTGTAATACTATTCTTAACCCAATTTTATATACATTTGCTAATCTAAGTGACGCTAAATATCATAAATATTATCCATTTACACGCTTTTGCAAAATCTCGGTTCCGAACGTAGTCGGATACCTTAAACATATTTATTGAAATAGGATATAGACAACACATAGAATATAAGTGTTTCCCTTCATTATAGTTAAATAATATGATAAATAAAAATTTTAATGTAAACCTAGTGCTTGCACCACTCTACTTTCATATCGCAAAATCAGGGGTATAATTTATGACTTTGAATTGGACACGATTGTGAGCATTCAGTTGCCAAACAATTTCTTTGCGGACTCAAAATATTTTTCATATGAGGAAAGATTTTTTACTTAGATATGTAGAACCAAAAGCGGTTGATTGATTGATTGAATATTAACGTCGCACTGTTCAGCTACACGAGGTCTTTTGGCGACGGACCACGTAATTTTGAACCATGGTCAAGTGACAAACCAAAAGCGGAAAGCAGAGTACATGCAATTTCTCTCTTAAAACAATTAAATCTCTATAGTAATGACATTCAATAATTTATAAAATAGCTGTAAATTTCTCTTTACAGTCATCTTTCAGATTTTTCGTAGTTGCTTAAATGTCCATAACTCTACAGATGTTTGTTAAATAAGGCTCATTACAAATCTATCAACTTCCATCCACTCAAAAATTGACACATTTGTTGAATAGTGCAGAGTGCCACTGAGAATTGTACCACGTGCCACAGGTTGCCGACCCCTACTATAGACTGTCATCCATTAAGGTATCCGACTACGTTCGGAACCATGATTTTAAAAAATCGCATAAATGGATAATTTTCATGATATTTAGTGTCACTTAGGTTAGAATACATGTATACAAGTTTTGGACATTATGACAAAAAATTATTAAATACAATATTTTGGCAATTAATTAGAATCACTTTTTCCAAATGTTCTCTTTTTAAAAATGCTTCTATTGTATTAAGTTTTTGCTTGTATATAGCTCAGACCTCTGTAACGAGGCTCAACTATGATTTTTAAAAATATTCACATTATTTTCAGAGTTACAACCATTTGAAATAATTATCGGCGTATTTTCTTAATATTTCTCCCTTCTGTTTTCGTAAAACATGGATAAACCAACTTCCGAGTTATGCATTTCGAAAATTCTAGTTGAGATTCTGTAAAGAGGTCTGAGCTGAATACAGGCAAAATATTAATACAATAGAAGCATTTTTTACAAAAGGAGAACATTTGGAAAAAAAGGTTATTCTAAGTTTATTTTTTGCCAAAATATTGTATTTAAATAATTTTTTTGTCATAATGTCCTTAAAACAATTGTACACATGTATTCTAATCTAAGTGACACTAAATATCATAAATATTATCCATTTACACGCTTTTGCAAAATCACGGTTCGAACGTAGTCGGATACCTTAACAAATACTCTTATTCTAAATAATTTAAAATATTTTTCCTCATTTTTTCGTATTTTATTTGTAGATTGTTGAAGATATTAAATGCTAAGGAACATTTGCTTTGATTTATTTTTAATTAAATATTAAAGAATATGGTAAATACATGAGATATTCTAAGAAAATATAACTTTCAATTAACCCTCTCGCTGCGCATCCCGCGATTTCCTCGTACAAAGTCAACGTAGCACTACGCATCGAGAGGGTCAAAGAACTTTTGTCTGTTGAAGAAAACTGAAACAAAATCGACTTAGATTTATTTATAAACCAATTCCTTCGATGATGTTTTGAAAATATATTTGTGTATTCTCTTATATAAATTTTTGCATTAAACTCACGAGTATCTAAAATGAATTAACTTAATGCAGCGTTTCTTAAACTGTGCGCCCCCTAAGGGGGCGTGATAACTCTGCAAGGGGGCGCGAGCGTATTGAAAAGTCGAGAACAAAAGATTATTTTTAAAAATTATTAATTTACTGAAAGTGTGACATCTCTCGCGTTCTTTTCTAACATAACCTCTACGTTCTTTGACGACCACGATTAATGGCAAAACTTTTCCAACCCAAATCCAAGAAGTGAAAACGAAACATAGATGCAAATAAGATAACCTTTAAAAGGATAGAAATTTTAGTGAGCAATGATGGCAATTTAGAGAAAGCTCAGTTCGGAAAAGATAGAGTGTGGATCGACGGTTTAGAATCAAGACGCCCACCTCGCCAATCTATACAAGGTACATACCATTGTACTACCCTAGGAGAAAGATTTGGATTAGCCTGGACATTGAGTATTCAACCAAGGTAGGGAGAATATATTCTGAACGATAGTATATTATTGAAACGAGATTAGGCGGATCTAATATATTTATATTGATAAGTGATCTAATTGCGCAATCTGAGTTAGTTAAAACTGCGTACTTTGGTTTATTCTCACTTAATATGTTTGTTCGATATCTAAGTAATTTAAGTTCAATTCTTAATAAAAGTCATATTAAGAATTATATAATGTCTCATCATTCCGATAATCCCACACCTCTAACTTACGCGGAAACCCCACGACATAGCTATCGAACGATGGCTATGTCGCAAAAGTAAGCAAACGATAATACATTCTGACATAAAAAAAATGAAATGCACATTTACGCTGATATTATACACTTATAAGTGTATCAGTACTGCACTATGTGTATTTGATCATTAATTTAACAATACTAACAAGTTAAGAACAAGTTTAATAACTACTCTTGACCCCATGGGCCTGTCATGAATACGATTATACACAAAATTCAGCACTTATCTTCATAATTTGAACTGTTTATAATTAATCCTTTAAATGCTGATTAAAAGTTACGGGATTCGCTACCTAATGCCACAGTTTTCCACGTAGGCGGGCATATGTGGTGTATTTGGAGGGGTGGAGAAAAGGAACAAATAAGTCCTCTGAAATAAGTAAATCCATCTCAAAAACCTGATAAGGTCATTTTATTGCATTTCAAAGCCTTCGGAATACTTTTATGGACAGCAGTGTGCAGAAAATATCATATTTTGGAGAGACGTATATATATGTCCTGGGCAATTAACGCACTGACTAAGCGAGACGTCTATATACGCTGGAGGAACTTAAGAGGTTTAAGTCGTATTGTAGCTTTGCGTTAAGGTTTATTATGATCATTGAATTCAATGCATTATTATTGTATGGAAGGTGGAGAAGGGGGCGCGATGAAAATCACGATTGAATTTTGGGTCGCCAATATTGAAAGTTTGAGAAGCACTGACTTAATGTGATAATTATAAAATGTTTCATTAGAGAGAGATTGAAAAGAATATTAAGGTATCCGACTACGTTCAGAAACGTGATTTTGAAAAAAGCGTACAAACGAATATTTTTTAATATTTAATATCACTTAGATTAGAATGTACTTATAAAATTG
Source organism: Trichonephila inaurata madagascariensis (assembly GCA_019973955.1). Taxonomy (NCBI): domain Eukaryota; kingdom Metazoa; phylum Arthropoda; class Arachnida; order Araneae; family Nephilidae; genus Trichonephila; species Trichonephila inaurata. Next base: position 343,022 of record BMAV01024270.1, on the reverse strand, counting down.
TTTTAAGAACATTATTGCAATAAAAAAATTAAATGCAATATTTTGACAAAAAATTAACTTAGAATAACGTTTTCTCAGAATGTTCTCCTTTTGAGAAAAATGCTTCTATTATAATAACATTTTGCCTGTATATAGCTCAGACCTCTGTACAGAGGCTCAATTATGATTTTTGAAAAATTCACATTATTTTCAGAGTTACCACCAATTGAAATAATTATTGGCGTTTTTTTCTTAAAATTGCTCCCTTCTGTTGTCGTAAAACATGGATAAACCCACTTCTAAATTATATATTTCAAAAGTCCTAGTTCAGGCTCTGTACAGAGGTCTGAGTTACATATTATTATTACATAAGCATTTTCCATGAAAGAAGAATATTTGGAAAATAAATAATTCTATGTTCATTTTTTGCCAAAATTTTGCATCTAAATCATTTTTATTTGTAATAATATTCTTAAAACAATTTCATACATGTATTCTAATCTGACCCTAAATATATATATAAAAAATGTGTTTGTACGTATTTAAAAAATCACGGTTCCGAAAGTATTCGGATACCTTAAGAGGGCACATGAATTTTCGAAAAATTATCAATTTTCACTTTTTTATATTTTCTAAGAGTTCAAATACTTTTGTTTAAAATTATATTTGATATGAGGAATACGATAATTAGAAGTTTTCTTTATTTATTTTTTAAACGAAGCTACTCCTTGACGCGCATCGAATGAACTCCGCTAGGAAAACCTGTGTTTCCCCTTGCATAAGTTTGTGATGAGCGTGAATACATATGATGTTCAAGTGGTAGAGTGTATTGAGCATACCCAAAAGTGTGTGGGTATACGTCTTTTGGGTCTTAAAAGCAAAAACAGAGAAAAAGCATAAGTGGTCTCTTAAAGGACTCTCCAATATTTTATCTACACAGCATGAAAACTGCTCTTTGAGTGTTTTATTTTCATCTTCTGTCTTCGAACGAGAGTCCTCAACATGGACTGTCCTGAGGGTATAAACTCATGGTGCAAGTTTCAAAAGGCAGAAGCTGAATGTAGCGGAAGGCACCATGATCATAAACACATACACACGTGCTACATACCATAATGAATTAAATGAAGCCTATTCTTAGAGAGCTAGATTATCCTATGTTATTAAGAAAATGTTTACATGGAAAGACTCAGAACCCAAATGAATCAGCCAATAACACCATATAGTCAGTGATTCCAAGATCTACATTTGTGGAATTAAAATCTCTAAAATTAGGGGTAAATATGGTTACTGCTCAGCTCACTATGAGTCATGTAGCAAAATTAATGATCTTAAAACACTGTGATATTGAACCAAGTTATAACTGTGCGTTATGCCTCAAAAAATTAGGTACACGTAAGATTTTTGCAGCCCAACAAAAGCATCTTGAGATCCTAAAAAAAGTCTTAATTGTTGAAAACAATGAAAAAAAATTAGAAGAGTTTTTTGTAGGAGCAGAGGGTAAATAAAGAAAATGATTCATATGCTTCCGGAAAGTACTAAAAAAAGTAAATGCTCAAAAATCACAAATTTTTACTTTAAAGCCTGTTTTCTCAAAATGTAATATTTTTCACTTTATGTACCTTTTCTCAAAAACTACTTATTATAAGATCCTGAAATTTTCAGTGAGCATACTTTTAATATGTTTACACATTTTAATGGAGGTAATTAGATATATCTGGAAAACCTTTATAGAAAAGACTTTTTTAAACTAAACTTTAGGGACGGAGGGGGGATTGACACTTTTAAAAAAATTCATAATTACTTTAACTATTAACAAAAAGACAGAACCCTTCAGCAAAGTTGTAATGATAGTACACATAACCTACTGTAAAAATTTTGTCCATTAGAAGTAAGTCGTTTCTGAGAAAAAGGTGCATAAACGTACGCAATTTAACATGAGCTCCTATGGACTTGCCGGACCCCTTAAAATCAAGATTAATACTTTACGTAAAAAATAAGTTACACTAACTATAATTAGTGATACTCGTTGTTTTGTTACTCAGTCTCAGAGAATAAATACTCGTGTTGAATTTATTACTGTTACGATCGATGTTTAAGAAGAATTTAGTCACATATCCAGCTGATTAACATAGAAAATTGATTTTGTAAAAGCAACTAATTATAATTACGAATTCTTCGAATTTTTTTAAGTACTTCAATTGTGAAATTCACTCAGTCAATGCACTTTAGTGAATTAAAGAAGAAAACAGAAAAATTGAAAAAATTCTTCGATCAGCTGAGGAAATAAATTTGTGCAACTAGCTAATTCCATCATAGTTTCCTATCTAAAACTTTCTCAAACAGAAGATAAGTAGTAAAGGATTACGAAACGAAAATATTACTTAATACAGAGTATAAAATCGTTTTTATTCAGTCTAGACAGTGATTAGGTATGTGGCAACGGATTAGCTTTCAAGCGAAACTTGTGAGTTCTTTAAATAGAAATGCAGTTAAGAAGGGTGTCATAATTAATTAAAAACATTTCCCCCAAAAATTTGTTGCCATATTTTAAACTAATAAAATTTTTATTTCATAGTGATTAATACTTAACATACAGTATTCATTTGAGGTCAATTTATTAAAGCTAAAAGAATTCTTTATTTAAAATGAACTATTGCTCAAATGTCTAACAAGGAGAGCGCAAGGTCTTGGGGTCACGGATTTAGTTCAAATTTTGTAGAATGGTAGATTTAGTTTCCTTGTTGATGAAGATATATGGTTATAGGGGCCACTACACACACAATAGGTTTTAGATATTTGCAATTGAAGAGCAATTTATTCGTTAAATTCAGTTCTATAGCAAACGATTACACGTAATGGGCTTAGCGTATCAGCAACGGATCGGTGTTTCTCGTCGTTAGGAGCCGGGTTCGAGTTCGTGGAGGGTGAATAATTTTTTTATGTCTACTTTTACACAATATATTGTTTCACACACAATTTTGCTTGCACAATTTGTTTCCAAGAACGATTAACTTGCAGTTAAAAGGCGTTTCTCCTGTTCTTCTTGTGAAATGCTTTTATTGTTTTGTAATAAATATTATTCTGTGATTATACGAATGATAATGACAAATAAAACTCTTATAAGATTTTTAGTCATTAAAGACGTTTCATTTCCAATTTATTTAAATTCCATTATGTATCTTTATATGTAAAAATAGACGTAAAATAAAAAAAAAGTTATTCATCCTCCACGGACTCGAACCCGACTCCTAACGACGAGAAACACCGATCCATTGCTGCCAAAAATTCAAAAGCTCGGAAATCCTTTTAAAATTTAAATATAAGTGATTATATAGAATATATTACAAGCTAGATAAGAAGAGTATAATTAAAGTATCACATATTTTTTACTACACTTGTACATTTTGCTGTATTAAGATTGAAAAATGATATGAACTATAAAAAGTTTATTTATATGTTGTTAGAAACGAATCACAATGCAAAAAGAAAATACACTTATAATAACTGTATGACATAAGGAACTTGTTGCATGATCAATGGTTCTGGAATTTATGTTATAAAATATATCCATATGTATAGGTTTAGAGTAGCTTCTTTTTTATGAAATAAATATAATTTTTGGTGCATAGTAAGGTCTCATAGCTTTCTCTATACTTCTGATTTTAAATTATTTGTTCAAGAACTTTCCCCGATTTATAAATAGTTGAATAGTTTAGTAGCTGATTTCAAGCAAGAAACACACTGTACAATTTAAAGGACTAAAAGACTGTTTTTGTCCTGGGATATTATAATTTTCAAAAAAAAAAATACTTATTCTATCGTACTAAAATAAATAATTCGAAAACTCTTATAAAAATATAAGAAATCTTTTTATATGATCTTCTAGCACTCTAATTTTATTACTTTTAATTTTTTTTTTCATAAAATCTACATTTCTACAACATTTTCGTAGTATAATGATTAGAGAAGAGCTTTATTCTGTGTGCTATTTTATAAATATTTAATTCTTTACTAGTTGAGAAATTCAATATAGGACGCATTGCGTGCCTTTTCTTTTCACAATAAAAAAATAGGAGCATCTTGGTTATTAGGATATATAAATCGGAAATATGCTAAATTATTACTCTTAGAGTACTGGATAATAGCGGTTCATATTCAGTCACGTAATGTATTTCTCTGAACTATTGATTTAGCTGTAAGTTCTACAGTTCTTACTGACATTTCTAGGCCCTTTTTGAAATGGATCCATTCGTTTTGCTTATCTCTTTCGATTCCTTTGTCAATTTTAGTACCTTCTAGATCGGATATCATTTTACTTTAATTATAAATACTGTGATTATCTTTCTTCTTACACTTACACCTACTTACCACTTAATACTTATGATTTTTCTAAGCCAAAGTTTATATTTTGAAAGCTTAAAGTAAATATTGACTTTGAGAAATAAATTCTATTTTAAGCAAATAATAAATATTTTTTCCTCATAAACTTTAAATTAACGGAAACAGCTTAATAGTCAAAACATTAACTCCAAGAATCAAGTTACCAATCTTGGAAAATTAAAAAAATTATTACGAATAATAACTTGCATACTAAACAAAAATATTTAAATATCGTAATTATACCAATAGTTCAATATATATATATATATATATATATATTTTTTTCCCTTATTTTCCTCTAAATCACAGATTCCCAAAGTGGTTCCTATGAACCCCAGGGGTCCTCGTGATTGTTGGAGGGATCCGTGGGAAATTAAAAATTAATTTGGGGGATGCATGGACAACGTTAGAGGGTCCACGAAAGATTTAATATAAAATCATATATCCCTTTAAGACCCAAATTATTTTTATCTTTAAATATTAAATTTTTCTGGTTATTAATACTATATGAACCCCTATGATACTGAGAAAAATAATAACAAAATTCCCGCTCCGCCCCCAGAAGTAGACAGTACCCCCACGATCGAGAAGGTTGGTCGTTATCTGTGAAACAAGTCACCCATGAAATTATACGAGTTATACATTTTTAGCTCTAAATTGATAGAAGAAACAATCTTAATTCAACTAAAATTGTTACAAATACGGAAATTATTGATGTATAATTAACTCTTTTATTCATTCTTTATTTATTTACTATAAAAATCTTCTGTTTTGTTTTTGACAAGTATAAATAACCAATGCATTTTTACAACGTGTTTTCGAACTGCTTTCGTAGTTTTCAAATCTGCACTTACGAAGCCTTGAAATGTCATCAACACCTCGAAAATGGCTATACATGTCAAGCCTTTTATCTTGGAATGGTCAGGATAAAAGCCATGACACTTATAGCAGGTGGATTATAACGCTTCGATCTTTTTGCGAGTGGAATTACACAACACTGTTATCTTCATCAATTAAAATACTTTTGTTAGTAGGTGGAGAGGCTGATAACGCTTCAACCATCTCTAACTTAAACTTTAAGCGATCCATTTTGATTTTTAGAGGAATTTTATTTGATATTGTATCTTGTTTGCACACACAGAAACCAAGAATTTGGAACAGCTAAATCAATGTAATGAATGTGTTAAAGAGACTTTTATGGTGAAGAATGATCCAAAATTGTATTTCCATTTCAAATATTCCTATTTTTTTCTTCATCGCTCTCATCTGAACTTGATTCTCCTTCCAGTATACGCGATTCATATGTTTTGTTCGTAGCATTGTCATCGTCCGAGAGATCACTAAGTTTTGATCTAAGAGTTCACAATCTTATTTATTCATCAATTGCAAAATTTCTTCTTCTGTGAGAATGTTTCACCTTTTAGACAACTAAAAAGGTTTTTGGTTAATAGTTAGCACAGTATTCCATGAAAAATGGTAAAATGTATCAGAAAATTTTATGATTTTTAAAAAAATAAAACATATTTAAACCACACCATACTAACTCCCACCGGAAAACGCAGATTTTTTTTTGGGGGGGTGAAGAGATATGGATGCAGGTATCTGTGGAGAGGATATAAAATGCTATACTCCTCTACAAATGTATGAAAAAGAAAATTGCAAAAGAGAGAGAGAGAGAGAAAGAAGAAAAGGGTCTCATCCATGGTGACCCCCAAAAAAATTTGATATTAATTATATGACTATATATTTCATTTTTATGTAGGTTTTCATCAAAATCATTAAAACAGAAAAGAAAATTCGCATGGTAAGTACTTACCTTTGCAGGTCCATTAACTCAAGTAACGCCCAACCCACAAGATGGTGCGGATAACAAAATCCCGAGTATTACAAGCAACATTAATAGAGTATAGTTAATATTTTTTCTATTTTACAATTATTTAAACATTAATACAAAAATTTGTATCTAAGCATTTAGAAATATATTGATAATTATCTTTTTACGACAGATAAAAAGACAGTTTTCGTTGTATTTGAAAACAAAGCTAGATTTGCCAGTTGAAATTAAAACATGGAACACAACCATCATCTGTTGATGAAAAGTAACACTTTAAACTTTTTGCAAACCTGCTCAATCGTTACATTCACGATTTTCTTACATACGACTATTTCAAAAGCAAAAACGTATAAGAATATCTAACCCACACGATCGTGTGGATTCGGTCTTAATAGGATATTTGTGACCCATTTCAATTATTGCGAAAGTTAATATAAATAATATTTTTATGTTAGTAAGATTTTAGAGTAAAACAACATAGATAAGTACATAAAATACAAGTAATGACAAGCGTAGCACGGTGGAAGTCGAAACGATCATGGGTGCGACTACCTATACAAATTTAAAAAGAAACGGATCTCACCGTTACAAGCAATAATTTTTCTAAAATATGGCAGTTTAAAATAGTCATGCATCCAGTCAAAGTTTAGTTTTATTTTGCGAATGATCTCGATATACATGAAGTGAATGCAAGAAACTTTCTTTAGTTTTGAAAAGAATAAGTAATATTATATTCTTTGTACTAACGAAAATAAAGTACTTTATACAAGTATTTTGAATACAATTCATATCTGTTGTTGTCGGCGGTAATCAATCTATTTACATCAAGCCACTTGCCAAAGGACGATACTGCATCGAAAACAAAAATAAAAATATAAATTTAAAACATGACGCGACCAATAACTAAAATCACGCAAAAAATACACAATTAAAACCATAAGAATAGAAAACACACAAAAGTCTAGAGAGAAAACAATCTTGCGATTAGAACGCAAGTCTTCGAACCCTCAAATACAGCAGGATCCAATACAACATAGATCTGAAGGTAGATAATCATCTCATATCATCTTATTAGATTCATACATCTCATTGAAAAAATGCGTTTTTATATTTTAAAGCAAAATTTATCATTTGAATATATATATATATATATATATATATATATATATATATATATATATATATATATATATATATATATATATATATATATATACATTTTCAAACATCACAATAATTTACTTACATTTTATTTTTGCGTCAACAGTTACCATTCAGAAAAATAATGTTAAACTTATAATTGTTCTATCATGCATTGAAACTGAGTTGTTTCTCTGGGGGATTCATAGCCAAGTTTTTTGTATAAAAAGAGGTCCATGGGAACAGTAATTTTGTGAACCACTAATCCAAATGGAACCATTTTATGGGTTACAATAAGTTTACATGAAAAATTTACGATCGAAAATATTTTACAAAGGGGATACAGCTCTTGTGTGTATAAAATGGCTGAAAATAAGGTTTGCTAAATGCATAGAATCAAAACATTAAAGAAAAAAGTTCACATAGAAAATATTTATTGATTTTTCTTCCCATATCTTTGAATCTATTCATAAGTAAATAAATGTGCCTGTTATAAAAATATTTCTTGATAATAATATGACTATATATATTTTTAGAAAAACGAATATTTCATCTCTCATCACACATATATAGTCTCTATACTCTTAGAGAAATAAATCTTATAAATTTATCATCAAAAGAAATACATAACTTATGTACTGTGTACATTGTGTGTTTGTAATAGACTGCTTAATGGTATATTATATGTGTGTGTGTTTAAATTAATATTAATTTGTTACATATAGGTGTGTTTGTACAGAAAAAGAGTAAAAGTAAAATTTTAACAAAGCTCCAATTTATATAGTCTTTCGAATTTTCTAACGAATTTCAAATTAATTTCTTTCCTTCGAACTGCTAACTAGATTTTTATTTATAATTAATCATGATTACTATTTTTAAACTACTTCGTACGGTTTCTGAGTCAATGTTTATTAATGCCACACTATAAAGAAATATGAGGGATATTGGCGACGCGGACCTCGTAATTTTGATCCGTGGTCAAATGACGAGGACCACACCTGAGCTGGCACCCCACGTCAAAGTGAGGACTCTGAGCCTCGACTGATTTAATGTGCATCAGCCTCTCTACACGGCGGAAATCTTGACACTCCGGCCGCAAGTTTGGGACCATAACCACTAGGCTGCCGTTCTCACTTCGCAAGATGACATTAACTATTAACCATAAATGGTCCAAGTTAATAAATAATATAAATAATCAGTATGCGTTTAATACTTAGCTTAGTATTTATATATTTGCTTGTATTCAAAAGTTAGCATTTTTTATTATGAAACCAAAAATATAATTTCAATTTACATTATAAAAGTAAATTAGAGTGTATCTAGAGTCACTAATTATTCAAATATTAAATAATTATATAATTTAAAGAGAAGCGCTGAAGCATGGAATTACGCGAGAAAAAGGGATATGTTAAATTTTTGTTTAATATGAATTATATATATAGTGAGAGCTACCAATTAATTTGATTACTCCCATCTCCTCTAAAGGAAATTATAAATAAATGAGGTAACTGTAGGAAAATGCGAAATGTTGCGTGATGTTTTCCAACCCTTTTTTCGTCTAAATTCTTTATTATACAGATAATTAAATCTGGCAACAAAATTATTTTCGTTCTAACGTTGAATTTATAGGTATTTTTAATTTATACATATATTTCAGTAACTCTGAAACATCAGAACACTTATTTTAGGAATTCAATAGTCGATTCATTTTTGTTTCTTCTTTCTTTACATTAAATTTCAATAACAGTCATATCAGTTCTTCATGTAATAAATTAGCTAAAATTGAGTTAAATCTACCATAAATTTTTAAATTAAAACTTAAGAGTATTTTATGAGCATTTTTATGTCATTTATTAAAACAAATGCTCTAATTATGTACAAATATATATACTAGACTAATACTTAATAAATTGAAATAGCATTGACAACAATATAATGTGTTTCATGCACTTCTAAAACACAACTTAATTATGCTATTTTTTACAAGTATTTATAACAGATATTATATAGTTATAAATAAGTGATATTTTTTTGAATTAGATATTTTTTTTCTGTTTAATTAAGTATTTTCAGATATATTTTTAGATGTTTTCATTTTTAAGAAATGAGCCCTGCATCGAAAAGTTGATCCAATATTTAGTAATTTGGTTTATGTTATTTCTAATAAAGATTAACTTCCAATTACATTTTAAATTCCTTAATGATACCTTAGAATATAAACGAGCTTTAAAGTAATATGTAACGTAAGTTTTCAATAATTTCATTGAAAAAGTAGACAAATTAGAAGATACATTCCCAGTAGTGTACGGAGAACAGCAGAAGACTCTTTTTAATCATTTCAAATTACGAATTATATATTTTTCTTATAAACTTGTTTAAAATAGTTCTTAGGAAAATTGAAATATAATAAGAGTAATTATAAGCTAAAATCTATATGTGATCATTGTCCAAAGCAGTGCTACAGTCAACTCGCTAACTTTACTGTTCCAAATAAAGTCTATGCTGTACATTTTAAGATGAATCGAATAATGTGTACATTATGTAGAAGAAAAGTCAAATGGAATTCGGTTTTTAAATATTTTCATTAACGCACGCAGAAGTGAAATCATGAAAAATTATGATACAATAAACAAATGTTAATTGGAGAAAAAAATATTTAGCACTTATTAATAAACAGTACCTTCCATTAGCATCCATAGTTTTTTTTATAAGAAGCAAACAGTATTTTTACTTGGTAAGTATCTGATTGCTTAGGAATTGATTTAAATAGTTGTCGGCGATATAAATTACGGATTTACTAGAAATGTTGTAAATGAAATAGATAAGGAAAAAAAATGGTTTTGTCTAGTAAAAGACCAAGGAAAAATCATAACTTTATCTGATCTTAAATTTAGAAGTCAATATATTTAAAATAAAAAGTGACATACAACTAAAAGGGCTGGGGAAACAAGAGATTGATGACAAAAAGAACCAGTCAGTTACAGTTAATCAATAGGTACCTATGCGCAATTAAATAATTGTACACATTTTTTTTTCACTTATACTTAACATAAATTTCATAAATGAAAAGGATCGAAATAAATAAATATTTGCACCATTTGTTAGATATTTTCATGTCTTTCCAACATATTACAAACTTTTTACAGTAAGAAATAAAAGAGAGCAAATGTTAAAATAAAATGTTTTAAAAGAATAGTAATAGATTAAAAAATGAAAAGAGGTAAGATTTTTTAAAATTTCATCTCTTGTATATGGCTTACACTATTTTTCAATTATATTCCAAGAGATAATACAAATAATAACATAATCTGGGTGTAGCAAATTCTACATTACAGAAAAGCATAATGACTCAATTATATATATAAGAGGAAAAAAATCTTCCCCAAAGCAAAAAAGACAGTAAAAAAGTCTTTCAAAAGACATTAAGTACCATAAAACTCTATACATTTTATTTAGTTCTTGGCATTTCCCATTGGAATCGTTGTAAAGAGAGAGAGAGAATAAAAATTGCTCACATCAGTTTGTAGAAATTTGATGCTATAATAATGTAAGTCAATAAACAGCTACTATTTCTTTTAATCCCCTAGCAGCTATACTGTTCTTTTAAGAGGAATCTGTATTAATAGGACATACATCTTGTAAGCTGTCCCACAGGAATTAGGTCAGGAAAACAACATTTTCAGAACTCCCTTGCCTTTAATACTTAAAAGAAAACACTCTCTATAGAATAACATGAAATGGCCTTTCTCCGATATATTCGAGGGGAACGATAACGTTCAATTACGATGAACTAGCTACCCGGAAAGAGGATTCTGTAAAATGCTCTTTCCTGTTAAAAGGCTTTTTCGGCAAAAAAGCAATGCATGGAATTAATACGTTTCCTATAACAAATAATTGCAAAAGAAGTGTTTATTTTTTCAATAATTATGTCATTATTCTAAATGCTTCATCCAATTTTCATGATTATTTTTCCAACTAGATAATTAGCTTTTTTATTGATAATCAATAGATTAATATGTCTGCAGGAAAAACAAAATGGTATTTATTTACGGCCAGAGACGCCCTCCTAACTGCCAAGTGATAAAAATATTACTTTGAATGGAAATGAAATAAATTTTTTATGTCTCTCCATCATTTATAAGTTGTTCTCAAACTCCTCAGATAAAATCAGAATTCATTAAGTAAGTCAGCCCCCCAAAAATGGGAAAGGCTTTATTTGCAAAATGGATGTACTAGTGTAAATGAATTTTAAAAAGTATAAGTTTATTTTTTTTTTGTGCAAATTAATTAAATAATCCTTTTAAATTTATCTAAATTTTTGAGCTTCACTTCATTAATTTTATATTCAAGCATTTATTTTGATATTTTACTTTATTCTATTACATTAATTATGCATAATCCTAATTATATATAAAAAAATAAATAAAATTGTATAAGTAGCCAAAAAACTGTGAGTTTAAGACTCAAATAAAAAATTCAATTAATCAATTACTTTTAAAATATTGGGTATCACAATTAAGTACATGTAAAATAATTAATCTGTATACTAAAGTATTTATTGTTTTAATTAATTAAATTCATGATTTAGTCTTAAAATTGAAATTTGAAAATTATTATTTTGCCGTTTTTTTTTTTACATATTTTCGCGGCTTTTTTTTTTTGTTGTATTATAACAACCAATATTCAAAATATAGAGTCAAGAAGGGGGTAAGAAATACAATTCTATTGATTAGTAGTGGTGTTTTATATTCTACATCAAATCCGATTTTTTAATTTACAGTTATTTAACAAAAAAAAAAAAACAGAAAAAATAAGTATTTCGTATTATTTCAAATGCTCACATCAGAAAATACATCAGTATTTCTGCTCTTTTTTAAAATTTAAATTTTTCTTTAAGAACATACACTCGTGTTTAAAATTAAAGTCACAAGCACAGATTTCACAATAATTAAAAATTACCACCAATTAAATTCATAATATTCTTAATTTACGTATTTTGAAGAACAAGTAGCACTATGTTAGCATCTAGTTTGGTATAAATGGTGCTTAACGTGTTAGTCTTGAAGCACAAGGTGAACTTTAGCAGCTTAAGTATCTGAGACTTTTACCTGCAATGTTATTAATAATGATTCAGAACGCACAAGTTTCATTTTTTGCAGTGAGAATGAGTTCTCATAATCATTTAGATGATTCAATGAGACGAAGAACCATTATGGTAGACTAGCAGCTAGTTAGTCTCACGCAAAGGAGCTCAATATTAACAAGTGGTACTGAAAATAGTATCCAGACAGTGGAATTATTTTTAAACAAGTGATACTATTACCAGGAGCCCGCCGATGCCACCCGAGAGCGACATCATCACTACAGGATCGCTGTTTCACATTAAATGCCCGTCGATACTATGAAGCTGTCTCTGTTATTTCTCATGCCTTTTTTTTATGTCTGGAAAAGGAATTTCTTGGCAAAGAGTATACAGCAAGTCTAGCAGAGAGGTATCCTGTACATCCGACAGCCAGTGGTGTATCTCCTTCTAAACTCACTACTCAGGAAAAAGCCTGTTTGTCGTTCTCATCCTTCTTGGACATACCAAGAATAGGGACGTGTTCTTTTCTTAATGCAGGGGTGGACATTAAGTCGATCGCGTTCGATCGTTGGAGGTTTGAAGTGACCACCTGAAGATTAGCAATTAGTAATTATATACCGAAATATTCAATAATGGCTGACAGTATGCAGACAAGGTCTTCTACTGACAGTAACTACGAGAACTACCCTTAGGTGAAAATGTTATACTTTTTAATGTATTTTGAACTGTTTGATAATTAAAGCTTCATTTGATATTATTAAATTTTGGGTTGTTATTATTACTATGTTTGTATTTGCATTTTGCTTTAAATGCGGTTTTAAAGCTGTTAGTTTTTTTTTTTTTTTTTAGTTTTATAAAGGTATTTATCATAAAGTTATAATAAAATTGTAGACCTTATTCTCACCTCACCACACCTATGCTATTTGGTGGACTGCAACACCTTGAAAAAATAACAAGTGCCCGTACCCTGGAAAAGTTTGCACACCCTTGCTCTAAGGGGTCTGAAATCAGCTCAAAGAGTGATTCTAGAGTGAATGTGAAATTCGCTATAATCTGGCCAACATAAGGAAAATCGACCAGTTTGGTGGCAGAGGAATCCTTGTGTCAGGGCAGTATCATGTTGGTCAGTCGTACATCACTACGCATATCTTTGATACGGTAATGTTACCGTACAACGCTGTGGGCATTAGATCCTTGAAATTTGTATGAAGTTTTTCCAGGCTGGCTGGAATCCACATAATAGAGCTAGAATACCATATAATAGAGCTCTCATAAGAGATTCCCTTCTGCACTTCTGCTATAGAACATGTTTGGAATAATCTAGGAAAAGTCATTGCAAGCCTTCATCCCACCCTCCATCAGGACCCTCCAGGTGTTAAACGTCACGTTTTTGAAAGAAAGGCATTAATTGCCGTAAGCATTTCTCGACACCCCCAGTAACATTGTGACGACTCCATATTACAAAACCTTTTCTGAGATGTAATGCATCATGATTTGATATTTTTAATATATATATATATATATATATATATATATATATATATATATATATATATTCAGTCTATATTTTAGATGTTGAAGATCTTTTTAACTCTATTAATATTGATGATTGATTAATATACTTGTAAATTTACACAAAAAATAGTTTATTTAAAAATTTTTAATTATGACAGTTTTAAATTTTTGGGATTTTTTTTGGCCCAAAACCAAAGGGGGCCCCTCAGAAACTGTCTTGCCAATTTATATTTACATTATTTTGAAAATAGTTACATTAATAATTCTAAATATTACATTTATCTTTATATAGAAGACATAATCTTTTTTGGAAAACAAGTAAATTTTTATACCTAACACAAATTTTTTTATCCACAATATCTTAATTTTAAGACAAATAGTAAAAACAATGAAGCAAATTTTCTTGATATACATATCAAGTTAAAAAGATAATGTAATAGTTTCAAATTTTTATGATAAAAAAAAGAATTTAATTTCAATATTAAAAAAGTTCCTCATTTGGAAAAGTAATGTACATGTTTCTATATTCAAAATATTGTTATTAATTATAACAACCAATAAATTTCTAGTGTCAAAAATCAGAAATAATAAATAACTACAAACTTTTTTAAAAATAGTTTCTATCAGAAATCCCCAAATTAATTTTTTTTTTTAGTTATATGAAAAAAAGTTTATTCAAATAGAAAGGTTTAAAAAAATTTTAGATGTATAATAGTTTATTACTATAAATTTATCATATTTCCTAGTTATAGTTACCTCCATATTCTAATATTAGATAAAATTTCTTCTTATTATTTAATTCATATATATACACTAGTGTCACAAAAGTTATGGTAATTTGTAACTCTCTTTTTAATTTTTATTTCTATTCTTTTTATATTTTTTGTTAAGTGCTACTTTTCAGCCATTAAAAATGCTTTGAATCTGCTTAGGGGTCAGAATCTGGTTAACTTATTTTTCACTCAGATTTATTTTGGGGACTGCATTTTTAAATACAACTTTTTGGTAAGTTTCCTCTATCTTGTAATGGATTTAGATATTCCCATCCATTACTTTCCCAAAAGGTTTTTTCTCAGTATTTATTACATAAAGGGGGGACGGTTGGCTGGCCAAAAACATTTTCAACCCCCCTTTTATAAAAATTTTTTTATTATTAGCTGTTGTCCTAAGGAACCCGCAATGTTTTTTTAAATACTGCAGCATCCATTTTATAATTTTTAATCCGGTTTTCTCATATGCCCTTCATTGTGGATTTTCCTACTGTCTATTTTTGTTTTCGAATGTGATTGATGGGTGTTTATCTCTCGTTTGAGAAAATTAGACTTTTTTATATATATATATATAGTCTGTATCTTTTAACTAACAATTCAATGCCTTCCCATATTATTATCATGTTGCTGAATACATTCTCCCTCCCTCAGTAATATCTGTACTAAAATTTCGCTTTTTTATATTGAGTATTCCTTCAGTTATCACAGATTTTGTGTTTATGACCTTAACTTTCGCATTTTTAAACTTTTTTTAAGCCAGACAACTGTGTACATAACTTAAAAATGTGATAATTTGGGGATTTTATAATACACGAAATAATTTCAACACTTACGTATTTGAGAATGACTCTTGGAATTTCATTTCCAATAAGTTAAATTTGTTATAGATGCACTTATTCTTATACCGTGTGAATTTCTATCAATAATTGATTAAATTATTAAATGCTTGCAGATATTTACTATGTAGTTCTTTAATTCTTTTATTAATGTATTTATTATTCTTTATTATTAGTTTTTGGGTAAATATTCGTATTCTAATGTTTTATTCTCAGATTTTGCCCCTTTAGCAAATAAATTTTTTCTCTCCCCTTTCCCTTTGAAAAGGGGTTAAAACAAAAAATGTCTTTCTAAGAAGATTCCTCACACACACACAAAGACTTTTAATTCGAACCTCTTTCTTTTCAAAATTTTTTAATTCCCTTTGTTTCGAATATGTTTTATAAATTTAAAGTTTTTTTTATAACATTATTCTTTCTTTTCCTCTTATTTTCATAAGAGCTTTCATAGAAATCAAAGTGAAACTGATTTGATAACTAAAAAGTATGCATTTTTAAATACAGAGGCCTACACTTTGAAAAGTTGAAAAACATTTCTGTACAATTAATATAACTCTTTATATACTTATGAAATTTAATTACTTTAGATTCTCTCTCCTCTCTATCTCTGTCACACACACACTCTCTCACCTAAAATTTTTGGTAGTGGAGTGAGTGAGAAATGTATTAACGTCACGCTATAAAGCAAGTTATTGACGACGAACCTCGTAATTTTAAACCTCAGTCAAATGACGAGGACTACACCACCAACTGGCATCTCCCTGTCCTAACTACCACTCTAAAAGGAAGGACATTGAGCCTCGATAGATTTAACATGCATCGGCCCGGGGCACGTGGGTCTTCAGCTGCCTCGTTCTCGAACCTGTGAAACTCTGGCCACAAGTTTGTGACTACAACCATCAGGCTACCCCGGCTACTTTAAGTAGTAGAAGATTATAGAATCCTCAATGCATTATAAAAGAGTCCTTTTTTTGGGTGTCATATTTAAGAATATATCAAGAATGAAAATTCAAGTACTGAAGCGAATACTTTAAAACAAACTTTTTTTTATATTTACAACGAGTACAATACCATTTTTCTCATTAAATTTGTTTCGAAACCTCGAACTTATCTAAAAAACAAAAAATTATGCTTTTCGTATGAGTCTTGGAAGGAAAAAAAATAATGATCGATGAAAAAGTATTGAAATTTGGCATTGGCCTTCCTTGAACTAAACCACAGACATAATTTGTGAGAAAGAAATATCCGTGTAATAAAAAAAAGAAAAGAACAAAACAGAATATATAAATAATCTCAAAGTGCAATTTATCATTGTCAAAGCCTAAATTCAATATTAAATCTGCTTAACAAAAATGATTAAAACAAAAATAAAGAATCTTCTAGCTGAAAAGCTCGTATATCTCTATTAGATTTCTGAAGAATGAGGGGAAACACTTCCTTTTTATCATAATAATCCGTTCATAGAGATCCAGTCAGGGGGGAAAACCCCCAAATTTTTTTTCCCCCAATTTTATTGGTTTTGGAACCAAAGGGCAGACCCCCCTTCTGAATGACTGTTGTTCCGAGTTGCATATATCTGAGTTGAAAGGGAACATTATGAATTAATAAAAATTAAATAGAAATAACTGAATTAATCAATTGAAATGTGGCAGCACTAATATAGTAAAGGTAGATTATATTTAAACTGTTGTAGAAGCGGCACAATATGCTTTATGTTTAATGCTGAAATATGTTTAAGGTATCCGACTGCGTTCGGAACCAAGATTTTGCAAAAGCGTATAAATGGATTATTTTATTTTGGTACTTGATTAGAAAATGTATAAAAAATTGTTTCAGAATAGTATTACAATAAAAAATTATTTTAAGTACAATATTTTGACAAAAAGAACATAGAATGACCCATTTTCAAAAAATTTTCCTTTTTTAAAAAATCTTTTATTTTAATAATATTTTTCCTGTAAAACTAATCTCTGTACAGAGGCTCAACTAAATTTTTGAAATATATAACAAAATGGGTTTATCCATGTTTTACGACAACAGAGGGGAAATTTTTAAAAAAAAACGCCGATAATTTTTTCAAATGGTTGAACTCGAAAATAATGGAATTTTTCAAAAATCCCATTGAGCCTTTGCGAGGTCTGAGTATATCGGCAAAAATTTTTATAAAAAAATTTTTTTACAAAAAAAAAATTTTTAAAAAAGGTTATTCTAAGTTAATTTTTTTTCGGAAATATTGTATTTAAATAATTTTTTTTTTTCAAAAGTCCTTTAAAAACCCTTTTATACATGTATTCTAATCAAGGACACTAAATATCATGAAAAATTTTCCATTTATGCCCTTTAAAAACACGGTTCGAACGGTTGATCCAAACTTTTTTTTCACTTATTTCAAAAAAAAAAATTAAAAAAGGGCAGCAACATTTATTTGTTCAGTCCATCAAAATTAAATGCTCTTCATAACTTTCGCAATTCTTGTGACTGATGATTGATTTATTATTTATATTAATATCACGCTTAAAAGTAACACAGTCGCCCATCCAGCGTAAATGTATAGTGCCTTTGCGACATGGGGGTACTTTAAACAGTCGTCGAGCCGAAGTCCTCCCGTGAGGTTGGTGGAATACCACCCCAGGGTATTCTCCCTCAAAATTGGGGTGAAACCAAAATAAATCGTTCTGTCACCTGTATTGTGCTCAAAGCTATGGCTAACGACAGGCGTCACTTACCCCTTTACCATGATGAATTTCGTGGGCCTTGATCTTGCCTTTGCCGATCAGCTGGCATTAGTAGCAACAACAACAAAAGTAACAAATATGGCTGTGGTAACTGAGTGTTCAAGGTCAAGACTTCATTAACAATGAGCCGGGAGTTCGAGTCCTGTTCCTACAAAAGAATCACCGAGTAGAGGGATTAATGCACGCTAAATCGTTCTTGGCTTAAATTTTTACGGTGCGAAATGGAAGTTTGGAG
Source organism: Trichonephila inaurata madagascariensis (assembly GCA_019973955.1). Classification (NCBI taxonomy): domain Eukaryota; kingdom Metazoa; phylum Arthropoda; class Arachnida; order Araneae; family Nephilidae; genus Trichonephila; species Trichonephila inaurata. Next base: position 324,515 of record BMAV01024270.1, on the reverse strand, counting down.
AGTGGGGTATCAACTCAGAAGTCATCCTTATCACTTTATCGAGGGTCAAAATTACGAGGTCAGTCTCCAATGGCCTTCACGTTTCTTTAGAGTGCGACGTTAATAAGAAATCAAATCAAAGAGCAACATGAGAGTTATATATTGATGAAGAACCTCTTAATTTTGATCGCCGGTCAAGTGACGAGGATGTCACTTCAGTAGGCATCACTCACTCCAAATGTAGTTCGCATTTACAGCAAATTGAATCTATGTTAATGGCTCAAAAAGAACTAAATGATAGTGTTAAGGGCTTTTAATGCCGCCCAACCAGTATGGTGGATATAACCCTCAGCTTATAGCCGAGTGGGTTCGTGTTCAAATCCCGAGTAAGGCGTGGTTGCATCTTCTTCGGGAAAAGAAGTCGGGCTTTCGCTTGTAAAGGATTCCGGTCTCGAATGGAAAACAGCGTGCCCCTTCTGCTCTATGCTGAGATCATTGTTTGTGATAAATGTCTATATTCTTCCGTTTGTGTGTGTATTGTATGTTTCTCTTCTACCACTATTATTTCATATGTATCCCTAGATAAAAACACACAACAACAAGGGCTTTTAACTAATTAATGTCATTGACATAATTAAATATTTTCTGAAAGAAAAATTTTTCCGTTTAGTTATTTATTTTATACATAATTGATTTTTCATACGAAAAGAGACTAAATTTTAAACTTTGTAAAAATATCTGCTTGAATATTTGTGAGTTACAGAGGCTTAAAAAGGATTAATCTTAAATGTTAAAATACTTTCTTAAAACATTCAAGGTACAAAATCTTTTTTTCTTAACACTTTTTAAAATATTTATACAAGTTAATAATTAAGCATTTTCTAACTCTAAGAATGCGAAAAATAAATATTATTACGAATAAAGAATTATTAAGTGCATTTAGGAAAAAAGTTAATTGTAACAGTGGAAGATTTTAGATATCGTATTATCTGTATTTTGAAACCATTAAATCCACAAAATTTCATATATTGTTAACTCAAAATAGTAAAATAACACAGTTCCACAAGTTCAAAAATATTTATGGTTAAACTTACGATCCCCAATTGGCTGCATCATCGAGTCATACAAATTTACAATTGTTAATTATAGATCCATTTATCGTGCAGTATCAGAAAATAGGAAAATTATATTATGATTGATTCGTTTTACTCTTGATAAAAAATAATGTAAATTGGAGAAAAATAAACTTTGTAACGTAAGAAGTATATGTATATAAAATTAACTCCCTCTCTCTATATATATAATAAAAAATCATTTTAAGTAAAACTTTCTTTAAAAATTTTAATAAAAAAAGATTTATACGGGAAAAAAAAAATTTTAAAAAAATATTTTCGTGAAGTAATTAATGTTGTTTTTGGGCCCCCGGAAATTCATCGGTGGGAATTTTACGCCCGTCATTACCCTTTAAACGAGAACCATGCAGGTGACAGTAGGATTTTGCTCGGTTTAAACCCCCCAATTAGAGGAGAAAACCCTAGGGGGGTCAGGACCCTCTCCCCCTTTTCCCCCCTTCCACCAACCACACGAGGGGATTTGCTGCTCGACGGCTATTTAGAGTACCCCCATGCCGAAAAAGGCACTTTAAAAAACACCCGCTTCTGGGATTCGAACCGCCCCGGATTCCCCGCAGTCAGCGTTCTAACCACTATACCGGTTGGGGAGTAATTAATGAAACCCCCCAACAATATTTCTCAAATATCCACGAAATTAATGATACAATTCAAATCAAATTTCAAACATAAAATATTTAAATTATTTTCTATTTAACTCTGCTTTAAAAACTTTTTAATTCATAATGAAAAGTTATTTATTTAAATTAATCTCTATATATACTAAATTAACTCATTTATTGATTAACACCATATTTTAGTTCCTTGTGAAGCATTAACAGTAATACTACTTTTATCCAGGATATATAATTTTGCTTTGTCATTTCACAGGTCTTTTAACAGAAAAAAATATAAAATGCTACATTTTATTATAAAATTAGATTTTATTTTTAAATAAGACTTTTTTTTAGCTACTTTAGTTATTCTTCATCTTCGAGAGACTACGGTCCTTAAAATCATTTTTTTATCAAATGAGGGTCTGTTTCCTATACCATTATTTGTAAATACTTCGCTAATTTTTTTAACCCCTTTGTTAAACTGATAAAATTTATAATAAGTAATTACAATATAAAGCATCCTGTTAAAAATGTTGGAATATATATGCCCATGATCTATATGTATATAAATGCTATATTACTGTTACAAACTTAAACCTATTATTAGGCTTTAAAAAGCTGGATTGTTAATGAGGATTTTATATATAATCTTGATTATAATAATGATAAAATATTTTAAACTGGCTATCCTATTTTGATCTTGAAAATTAATCAGCTATGAAATTCAAGCTACCTATTTACAAATGAAACTCAATTACGTCAAATATCATCTCTATTGTGTTATTAAAACAATTTTAATGATAGAAAAACGTAAAAAAAACCCAGAATAGGATAAAGGCTACCATTTTCCATTCGTAAGTGGTTTTTAAACACGTTCTTGCTGATAGGTCTGTGACATTTGTCAACGGTGATGTTACTTGGGCATTATAGGTCTGATATTTTTATGCATTTATACAAATGTTACTCGAGTCAAATTATTTTGGAAGATAAAACCTCAATAATTAAAATTGTTTGAGAAATTAAGTGATAATTCTATTAAGAACAAATCACTGCCTGAAACAATTGTTACTATGATATAGTATTGGTTTTTAGAAACATTATTTTATCTTATCCTTCGAAATTTATAAAGAAACAAAAATTAGTTCTGTAGATATTCTGATGCTCTTATTTAAATCAATCTGTATAAGGTAAGTTGTTTTACAAAAAACATTTTTCAGGATTTCGTAAAATTTACAGCATAGAAACAAAATATTCAGGCATTGTATTTTAACTTTTTAAGACAACAAAGAAAATAATGAAAAAGGGGCTTTTTAAACCCAAATTTAAGAACAATTAGAATAAAAAACAAAAAAATGTTTTTAAAAAAAAAAATATTTAAAAACATAAATAATAATTTTAAGTGAAAATAAAGGCTTCTTTGAAACAAAAACCTGAGAAATAAATTTTGAAAGTTTTTTACCTTACGAATTACGCCACAAATAGTTCCTCTTATCCTGAAATTAATACTGATTCAGTTGTATGACTTTTCTCCTACATTCCTGAAATGTAAGCACTTGTGCTGATACAATAGGCATTTAAATAATTATGTAATCCATTTTATTCATTAAATTAACATATTACGATTGCTGCAACTAACAAGGACGAGACGGATCATAATCAGTATCCTTCATGTCCATGCCCAAGAGAATTGCCCGAGGATTTCTCTCACTAATGCGACTGATAGTATGACGTTATATCACTTCCATATGCTCATCTCCGTTTATAATGAAATGGAATATCCTCCTACTCAATCATTTCTGGTAATAGTGATACAAGGTTTGTAGAAATGCCTCAAATATTACTGATAAATTGAAAGTAACGTGTCCATGATAAATATTTCATCTTCAACAGCACTTAACCCTTGATTGAAACTTCTTCAGAAAGGTTTTCAATAATAATAGATGTTAATGTGGTCATAACATTAAGTATTGTTAAAAAAAACTCACACGGAATTTAAAATCAATTTAACATAATGTTGGAAGTGAAGTGTTAACACATTTTCTTTCGGGAAGAAAGTTATTGATTAAAACGAAAATTAGTAGTATAGTAAGAAATTATATTTTCTTGTGAAATATGATAGTAAATTCTCAATACAGTATTTAAAATCTTATATTTTTATTTATAAAAGCGTATTGAGATTTTATTAAGCGAAGACGGCTGCAATATTTTCAAAACTGAGTGAAAGTAAAATTACTACAAAAATATCCTTAAGCCTCGATTACCGTTATGAATTTGATTTAATCATTTGATCAACTGGTAAAATATTTACAAGTTCTAGAACCAAAAACTTACAGAGGAAACAGATAAATAACTAAATATATAATTATTTTTATTTTGCAAATAATTTGCAAAATTTTAGCTTGAGAAGCCTAACAAAAATTAACTTCGGCTTAAGATAAGAAAAATAATCACCTTAACAGAAAGAGAGAATAAATGCAAGATAAAAACGAATTATTTAAAAAGCTAACACTTACCTCCTAGAATGAAATTGGATACCTGAAAATTTAAGTGTGCGTCAGCTACTGTAGGATACAGGGCAGTTATATTTCATATCCACTATCTAAATCACAACGATAAATTCTATCAATCTTTTCTAATATCTCCTTTCAATTAAACCGAAGGACTATTACATATGAAACTAGATAATTCGGCTCAATTCAATTCTTAACTTCTCTCTTTTTCATAAATAATTTTGGAAAATGAACGGAGACTTTCTGGAAGAACAAGAGTCAACTCTGAAAAGAATAAAATATTACCAAATGAAACAACAAAAAGAAAATTAAGCTTAAAATCTATAATCTTGATCTCAATCAAAGATGGTCCAGCCTTCATCCCTGAGGTGTGTAAGATAAAATTACTAAATAACAACCATTTAACAATGCACTGTAGATTTAAGCATTGCTTCAAAATTATCGATGTAAAAAGGAAAATCATTGATTAAAAAAAGGAATGTTTAACAAAAATAAACTATAAAGTACTTTTTCTAGAAATAAATGCAAGAGATATATTTAATTTTGAAAGAATTTTTGTCAGCTTTGAAATAAAATTTTAAATGTGCATTACATATAGAAACATTGCAACTCAATACGTATTTGAAGTACTCCATAAAACTTTTAAAAAGTGATAACCAGATTCTAGAAGAAATAAGTTTGAAAACCAGAACTTGTGCGAAGACTCTAGGAAATTACATTTTAACGTTATTAGATTATTATGTTTCAATTGACTAATGACAAACACAAAAATAAACGAATTTCTTTCGTTCCAATGCTTTGAAAAAAGAATACAATTTAAGAGCAAACCGGAACAATTTTTGTTCAGGAAAGTCATGTGATTGGCAAAATAAAGCCCTATGAGGGTTTTTACTGTAATATTAGTAGTTACACATTCGCATATATATATATATATATATAGCTACCCAGTAGATTTGCAATACCAGGAAAGAAAGCAAATAACGAAAGTTTATTTACTATACGTATACAGAATAGTAGATAAAAAAAACATGATTAAATTAATTTATTGACAATTTAGGGATATACTGGGTCCTAGCCTCTACCTCTGATAGCTAAAATGGCTCAAATCTGGTCGAGATCTATTGGTCTTACAGGCTTCCATTTCCTTAGAGTCAATGCCACACATCTTCAATTGCAGTGGCTGAAAAGTGGCAGTGGACCTGTTTCTCTGCAAACCATGATTATATGTTTGAAATGGGTAAGAGATCTGGAGAACGTGCTATCCAGAACAATAGTCGACCACCCTCTGTGTCTAAGTAGGTCAGGATACCTGTGCCGTGCCTGTGGATACCTGTGCAACAAACAAGCTTACTTCCTGACATAAGGTCCATGATGTGTCGGTACGATACTGTAAAATCGATCAGATAATATGTCTGTCCTCTCAGGAGTTCGTTGAGATCTTACACGACGTAGAGTATGACTCTTCAGAACCCAACAATCCCACATTCGCGCGACGGTCGTTAGATTCCGTGCAATGCGAGAAGCAATATCACGGCACATAAACCTATAGGGCAAGATCCCGCAGCTATAGAATTTCGACACGTGTTGGTAACTACTTTTCCTTCTTATATGAGGCATGACACGATCTTCTCACAAACAACCATCATTAAAATGTGATATTTGAATGAAAAACCCAACGCGTAACTTTTCCTTTTAGTCAGAGTTTCAGATGCCGTCTCTTTCCTGCGTCTCTTTATTCGATTGCACTTAAATATTAATCATGTGCATAGCACAGCATCTTTTTTATGCCAATTTAACGTTTGGATCATCCCTCCCTCATGGTGCTTCAATTTTAGTGGCCAACCCTGTATATATTTATTCCATAGCCAACAGTTTAAATCCATCTTATATCCATGTAATATTTTCTTAAATTAAAAGCAAACCTCTTTCAGTCTTTATTTCGGAGAACGATAACTGTAGGAGGTTAACCACTATTACATTTTCTAATTGTAAGATGCGCATAAATTTTGATTGCTTCATTTGATGGTAATTTATTCTGTTCTATAAATTATATTTTGTTTAGGAAGCCCACGTTTAATTCCCAAAAATGTTTATACAAATAAGCTAATATCGTACATAAATTGCGTCTTTTGGTTTCACATATAATGGTGTTTCTATATACAGTCAAAAGGATGATAATTAATTAAGAGATTGATTGCACTTTTATATTGTAAATGACACGGATATTCTTTGAATTTAGATTTAGAGTAATTTTGAAATCTTTCAAATTAATTTAGTCGCAGCTTGCATTTAATTTCAACTATTATTAAACTTATTATTATTCCGTTCCCCACAATTGGAGAATTATCTTTGTTTTACCTCCCAAGCTGAGAGAACATATAAATTAATCATTTAATTAAAAAGTATTTATTTCTTACTCCGTGGCATGTATGAAGAATTAATTATAATTTTTATTTACATGTATTAGTTTAAGCATTTAAAAAAAAAAAGAAATTCCTCACGTTTTTGCATATTATGAACAGTTTCTTGTCATTATTTTTCCTTCACCGATTATTATACTCTTAAGATTCTTTTGAATATCATGTGTTTAAAGAAGTTTTTCTATGGTAGTTCATGAAAAATAAAAAATGAAGTTAATATTTGCTTGCACGAATTACTGAACGAGGCAATAATATTTTGCTTCCAAAATCATTTAAAATCAGAATGATTAAAATGTGTAGTTAAACACGAATTCTTTTTGAAATGAATTTCTATCCTAGTGCAGTAAATAAGTTTTCCAATATAAATAATTATATTTAGTATTTTCCTCTACAAATAAACATGCTTCAATTATTGACTAGCCCTCAATGACAACAAAAAAGTGAACATAGTTCAAACAAGCATTGTTACGAAGTTTTAAAGTTCTCCCAAAAGAGAAGTAATCTTTTTTTTAAAGAAAAAAAATCCATTCTGTTCCTCGCTCTTTCCTGTACAAGTAAACGCGTAAAAATAATAACTGAAAACAATTGGTATACAGTGAATGTCATTGGATGTGAATTTCAAGATGGTCAATACAGTAACAACAGGTGACAAGAACATTATAGTACGACCTTGGTAACAACATAATGAGGGGCAAGGAAGGCTTAGCCCATACAGCTGATATTGATTTTTAGAGAAATTTGGCGAGCTCTTCTCGAAACGTTGGCGACAATCTACAGATAGTAAAGGCTGCGGATTCTTATTGTAAAGGCAAATACAGGGGTGCATCTATTCACTGGACACTCGGGAAAGAAACAGATACATTAAGATGCTTTTCTCCTATGAGCTCTTGAAGGATGGTATTTTCATAGGTAAGATTATTTTCTTTTTGTTCGATTGGCATTGGTAGAAGTCTTCCGTCAATAGTTCCTTGAAGGAATCCTTGTACACAAATGATACAAAAATTATAACGTATATAGAAGAAAGTTTTGTTTATGGACATTGAATTCTTCTTTTTGTTTACGGATAAATAGCGGTACTCATGCAATGACAAGAGAATTCTATGAATTGAGGATCTTTACTTGGTCATATATAAGATTTTTTTTACAAATTATTCAATAATTTCTTGGCATTTTTATACTTAATAAAACAATGTCTGATAAATACTCACAGAAGTATATTGAGTAATAATCTGAGTTTAAAGTTTTAGAAAGACTGCTGAGTCGGCTTTAATTTTATTTAAATTAATTTCTGATCCAATTAGAAAATTTATAGGGTAATGAGATAGTTTTTTAAGTTTAGATTAAAACAAAACTTTCAGATACATCGGTATTTTTCTTTCATTCTTGTTTATGCACTACAATAATTAATAAGAATTCTGAATAATATATTTTTTGGATATTCAGAAAAATTAAGCATAACAAAAGTTTAAAAACATTTTAAATGTGTAGCATTAAGCTTTTTCGATTCATTTTTCATTTTAGAATATGTAGGCTGTATTACAATCTAAACTTCAGTTAATCAAAACAATACTTACTTTTAAAATGTATGTATGCCAGACTTTGCTTATGCGTATTTTTTTATTTTAATATCTGAAAAAAAAGCGCTAGTACTTTTTATTTTTATTTTTTCTAATTCAACTACTTTATTGTTCATGATAATTAATCTTGATTACTCGAAACTATTTGGTCAAAAATAAAAATAACATTTAAAGGACAAATAATTTAATGAAATAATTAAGAAAAAACTATTAATGTATGAAACTTTCAAGAATGTGCTTGAGATATATGAAATGCTAATCGAGGCTGTTAAGCAATCGAATTTTTGCTATAAAGGTTTATATAAATTTTACTTTATTGAAATGGCATCTAAGTATATTTAGTTACGTGTTCTTAGTATTTTTAATAATACAAATCTTCAATAAATATATCTTATCTTTCAACAATTTTATTACCATCTAAGTAAGAAATAACATTAGTTATGAAAAGAAATAAAACATTGAGGAATTTATACATATATGAGTTACTTTTAATTAAATTGCAAATGGAGATATATTTTATAGAATAATAAAAATTTGTTTGATGAAGTCTTTAGTTATACACATGTAGAATTTTTTTCTTTTTTCAGTGTTAGCTTAAAAAAGTGGTATGAGGAACTAATTTCATATTCATTACAAATTTATATATAAAAAAGAATCCAAATTGAGTGACATTAATATAATTCGGTTACAAGTAATAAAATACACGTTTAATATTTATTGAGATAATAAAGTTTTGAACGCCAAAGGAACTGGATAGTTATGTTAAACTGATTGTAAATACATTTTTCATCTCTCTTTAAATACTTATAAAAAAAGGTTTAACACGCTCATAGATACCTGTTTCAATTGCTGACACGGTATTCCTGTTATGTATAGTATAATAGAGATCTCTTTTTTACGTATAAAATTCGCTTAAAAGCTTAGAATTGAAGAGAAGATTATACATCACCCAAAAATGTCATTTTCTGAAAACTTTCCAATCTATTATACAAGTCAAAATGATTGTCCTCACCTTTTCATATTTGAGATTAATGGATTCAATCCTTTCAATACATTTGCTTTATGTTTTGAAATGATGATAGTTTTATATAGATTTTTGAATTTTGTTTTATCAGTAGTGGGAATGTCATTGTGCCAGTGAGAAGTATTACTCTTTTACAAACAAGTTATACGAAATTTCCTAAGAAAGACAGATGTTCCATTGTTATTTTATTCACGTTTTTGTTAGAATGTACATTATTTTCTGGAGCTTAACTTAACTTTTTTCTGAGCTTACTTTTATAGTGTAGAAAAAATATTTAAGAACCTATAATCGAAGTAAGAGGGAAAGCTATTCAAAATAGAAAATAAGGCTCTAAAAAATAGCACATAATAAGAATTAATTTTTTGAAAATATACTTTTAAACCATTTTATAGATCAGACACAAATTTACAAGTATCCATAAGATGTTGCAGTAAATCTTGAGGCAGAATCATCGATATATTTTAATCCCATTTGCTTTTCAAGTTGTACATTCCCACGAATAAGAGAAGTCTTAGGTTCAAATTTTATGCCACATTACACCATAAGATTTTATTATCTTCGTTAACTGTTAAAAATATTAAATTTTAATTCATCTTTATTTAATATTCAATTTCCGTTTCCTTCTTCAAATTCGATGATGGTTAGGTAAGAAATAATAGGATGATTTTTTTCTTTAATTTGAAATAAAATAAGAGACATTAGAACTTAGAAAGAACAGTTTGACTCTAAAAGTTAGAAATACTGGTTTGACTTTAAAATTTAGAAAAATACTTAATCATTTTTAAACTCAGCATTCAACCTATTTATCACAGAGACACATGGTGCAACAGTACATGTATGAATGCAAATGAAAATTTGGAAGGAATTCTAAAATACTTTCTTTTCGCTTTAAAGACTTATCGTTACAATTCAATCACACAAAATTACACTTGAGTAGAAACTTTCAAAGCTAATGTTAACAAGATTTTTGCATTAATAATTAAAACAAAAAATATTTTAATAGAATTTTTATTATTTTTCCCTTTAATATATCGTTTCGGATTCTGGTTACGCAACATAGAAATATATTAGAATTATTTACAGTACGGTGAAATACGTTTAACGCGAAAATGCTTAAGATGAAATGCTGGTTAACGCTATATAATACAAAGGCATTGACAAACTACAATGTATTTTCATGCATGGTTTTTTCTCTTAACACGAAAAGATTTCCCTTCTGGTAGGAGGAGGAAGAGGATATTGAAACTGAGCCGACACTTAAAGAAATGTTTGAGAAAGTTTCTGTATTATCGGACTGTCCTACTGTATCATCGGAAGAATTCGTTGCGATAGATGTTGATAATTTGTATACAACCCTTATAATGGCAGACAAAGATATTTTGGAGTTTCTTCGAAGCTCAAAAAATATCATTGATGCAGATTCTGACGACGAAAATAAAATGAATAATGCACTGAAATGAGGAACAACATGAAAAGTGTGCCCAATTATTTCAACGCACAGTCCAATGGGGAAAATGAATAACAAAATGGATGACATCGAACAATTTGTTGACAGTTTGATATTAAAAAAGCCAATGTAAAGAAAAAGGTCAGATTATTTTCCAAAAACTCAATAATTTTTTTGTTTTTCAAAACACTTGAAAATTTTGTATTACATTTTATTAAGTTCTTGTGAATCTTTTTATTTCGTTTATTTTTATTAAATACATGAATATATACACATCTGTGTAAATGAAATGTACTCTAATAAACTTAGTTTTATTGAATATATATATATATATACGTATATTAGCAAAATCCTTTTTAACACGAAATTCTTTTAACGCGAAAAAATGTTTCAGTAGTCAATTTCGTGTTAAACGATTTTCACTGTATTTCTAAAATGCTTTGATTAAATAAAAAATCCAGTAACTTGTAGTTGTATTAAATATTTTTCAGATCACAATATACGAACAAGATGTTAGAGTCAAAACGAGAACTTGTAGTTATAGATGCCAATCTTTCAAGCGCTTCCACGAAACGTAGCCCATTTCATCTTCTATCAAGTATATTTAGGTAAGACGCTTGAAATATTATTTTATTTTTTAACGCAAAAAATGAATTGTTTCAAGATCTATAAGTTATTAGGATTCGAGTGAGTCTTATATTTGACTACTTTCCCCTCTCCTCCATTCTCCTAACATAAAATTCTTGCTGAACTCGAGGGGAAATTTTTCACTTTTTGTTGTTTTTAATTATTGAAGCAATATTATAATAAGCCATAAGAAATATATATAAGCAGTATTAAACCATAGTAAGTTGTTAAAGCTACTGTAGAGTTGAATAGGAAATTTAATTTTAATCTTACAATGAGCAAAATTTGAGATTTCAATGGAAGGTATCATAGATCTGATGTTAACAGACATTTAACTATCATTTTCGGTATGTATTCGTTTTAATGTGAATACAGAAGATAAGTGATTATAGTTTTTAAAATACTTATTAATAATTGGTTGCCTTTTATATTATCTATTATTTGAATTTTATTGACTTCACGTTACCTTTCTATATAATTTTGATATGTGGGTAACAGCAGAATATTTTTGTAATGCTATATGATTCAATAACTTTATCGTAATATAATTTTATATATAGCTCTTTACTCCTAATCATTAATTTTTAACGAATATTACTTAGAAAAGCAACTATAATAAAATAGGATTACTCTTACCATTTCTGATGTTATTAAGCGATGTATGAGATATTACTATAAAATTTATTCCTATTAAAAAGTATACGTAACATAATAGTTTTGTAATATTATCGAAAATATCTAAATGCTAAAGAGTTTGATAAATTTATTGCTTGGAAACTTGTAAAATAATTAAAATAAAACTTAAACCAGGAGAATATTTGGGAAATGTTTTGTTTGATTATTTTCCCTTTGAAGAAGGATATTATTTGTAGCAAAATAATTTCCCAAAAAAATATGTTCATCATGATTGGGGAAAGAACAAGAAAACCAACTTCCCGTAATTATATAACTGCACTTTTATACTGTAAATATAACAATAATTTTCTAAAATTATTTTAAAACTTTTTCAGCATCCACAATATATATTTTATTTATAAAACCCCTACTTACAACATCTGACGGTTCAAAACTTATTTTTCAGCAAGAAGAAAGCAAACCTTTTAGACAATGAAGGCCAGGAAAAACCTGGGAAGTCCTGTGAACTCCAAAATTGTGGTGCAGCACATGAAAAACAATTGTTAGAATCCGGTTGTGATTCGGTTCCTAAGCACAATTCCACAACCCCAGGTACCCAAGATAACCAATCAGGAAGTAAAATAGAACCTAATTTCTTATCCCCAGCTACAAAAGCAAGAAGAAAGAATCTCAAAATCGATTTAGAAACGTTACATCTGTCCAGACAAGATAACCCGTATCTGAAGCAATTAGAGCGCTTAAGTTTGTCAGAAGAAACTATTTTATCTTGTTCAGATTTGAATTCCCTTGCTGAAAAAGCTCTTCTGGAGAGCGAATGGCAACTAGATACTGAAAGAGATATTGACATACATCAACATCTCGTGCGAAGCCCTCCTCCACAGTTTCCTCAAAACATTACTCATTTTATATATAGTCAAGCTAATTCACCCAAAAGGCAAGGCAATCAAACGGTAAGTATTTTAAAGCATCATCTTAAATTAGATATTTTTTCGCGCGTGCAATTACAAATAATGCGTCGTAATTTCTAAATTACACTCCAGCGTTCAGGCAAAAAAAAAGTAGGAATTTTAATCCATCATCTTTCATTAAATATTTTTTCGAGCGCGAAACGCTAGCACGATCAATCTTAGCTTCTAAGTTATATCCCAATGTTTGTTTGACATGTCAAATAAAAAAAATAAATGTATGCTACTCTTGTAATAAATAACTTTATTGACAGCTTTTCAATTCAATTAAATTAAATCAGTTTTAAGATTAAATTGCAGTTCACCAGCGAAGTAAGCTTTTGGTGACAGATCTAACAGTTTTTAAATGCTGCCAATGGATGGGATCCTTGATACTTCAGATTATCATATTTGAGTTTGTATCTCACTCTCTTAAATTCCACACCCCCACAATATGATAACTTCGAGATTTAATTCTGTCAACGGGCATCAGAACTCAATATTTCATCCTACAATATTTGATAAAAACAAGTTCGAAGCCATTCCTTAAACTAAATCGAGTACTTTAACGATATGATGAATAAATGAGTTGAAAATTATACCAAAAAAAATTTAGTTAGTTTTATTCATGTATTTGTAGAAATTAAAAATTTTATTTTTTTATTATTATTATTTAGAATTTTTATCTTTGTAATAATTTTTTTTATTCTCGTCAGTAAATGTGTAAAGAGGTTTACAGTATGAATAAGCTAAATTGATTTGGCTTATGCTTATAACACAGCTCTCCTGGGATGATTTTAAGCTGCAAAAAGGAGATATTAATTAAAATCTATAATAAATGATTTCTAAGACAGAAAAAGAGAGAGAGAGAGTTTATTTTTCATTATTAGAGATTATTTCATAAGTTAAAAAAAAGGTTAGAATTTATTCAACAGATCTTTCAATATTTTATACCTGATTTTGTTAATTAAAATGTATTATAACTGATTTCGTAGAACAGAAAATACCAATGGAATACAGGGTCTTCTTTTGATGCATTCTTTTTTAAATTTCATTTAAGTGTGCATTGAATGAAAAAATAACTTAAAAAGGAATTCTTGCACCTGAAAGGATATGGTATTTTGTTTTTTATAAAATATTGAGGAGAATAGAAAAAAATGCTGCATATTTCTCTCTTTCAGAACTTCTTTCTCAATAAACACGGGTTTAACTAACACTCTCGATTTTGAAAATGATAAGAGATTTGCAGCATAACCTAGAACACTCTCTCTAAGTAATATATGAGACTTGCTTGAAATTTAGAATTCAGCAAAATCATTAATATAATTTTTGATGAAATACTCTCTCTACCTTTATTTATTTCTTCATTGTAGACATTTTTCAAATCCTTCAAAACATATTTTGGTCTCTTTTACATCTAAGAAAATTCTTTAGTTTTCTTTCAAAAAGTTTTCGTTTTCAAAGTTTTCGTAGTTTCAATGTACACTTTTAAGTATGGAAATCGTCATACGTAATATTCAGATATTTTCAAGAAACTCTAAGAAAAATATTATTTAAGTACAAGTGCTTCGTATATTTGGAAGATATATTTAGGAGAAAAATTATTTGAAGGGAAGTAAAATATTGTTTAGTACTTTTTTATCTGATAAGAATTCGAAGAATTGATACAGCTGACTCAAAAGGGAATCCAATATATTAGGCAATATTTTCCTTAAAAAATAGACTAAATTATAAAGATTCATAATTGTCTTATATCAGACATGTCAAATTCGTTATCAAGCGAAGAAAATAGTACACAAGTCGAGGTCCGCAACAAAACAAAACAAAAAATGAAAAAAAAAAAAGAAAGACGAACATAACTTATTTTATAAGTAAGTAAAAATGCATATGCATGTAGGAAATTTTTTTCAATTTAATGTTATTCAAATGAAATCATAGTATTTTTTTGAAAATAAACTTGGCAACGTTTATTAACCAAATTCTCAAAATTTGATTAAATTTGTTGAGCTAATTTTTTTTAAAAATTTGTTTCACATGTTTGTAATCTCAGTCATTCTACATTTCATTATTTTTGTAATGGAAAATAGTTGTTCTCTCAGATATGTAAGTTAATAGCTAAAATAAGTTTAAAAGCTAACACTTAGGGAAATCTGTCCAGTGGTCAATTAATTACAGAAATATGGAATCTCAACTTCCATAAATTTTTTATCAATATGGAATCACACTGCATTTTCTGTTAGATCTATTTTTAAATTTTCCTTACCCTTTGCGTACTTATAATTTTGATTAAAGAATCCAGTGTAGTCAAAAGTTAAGAAACGTACAGGTTATCCATTTTAGCCAGCCGCTGAACAGTCTCCGGCGGATTGAGTTTTTGACATGCCTGACTAATATTTAAGTAGGATCCAAAAGTTCGGGACAAGTTGTAGAAAACCTTACCCTGAATAGTTCACAGCACCGAAGCCCATCCACATTCTAAGTAGTCTCCTTCGGCGACGATACACTTCTGCCAGCGTACGTATAACTTTTTGAAGCACAACTGGAAGCCATTTTACGCAACCTCTCGTAAGGCCTCCTGCGATGCTCCTTCACTCATCTGATAACACAGAACGGCGTCCCTATAAATGTTTTTTTCATTGGTGGGGATACAGGTAAACGTCCCACGGGGTTAAGTCTGGTGAATAGGGGCGGGCTATGGAAGCACGTCATTGCGAGTTTTGGTGAGGAACTCTTTTACCCATTGGGATCGATGTGCTGATGCGTTGTCATGCAGAAGATACCAATAATCCTCAGTCAGAACTGAGGCCATTTACCACTAATGGATTCCCTCAAACGACGTCTTTGAGAAGTGTGATCCTTCAACGATTGATGCAAATGTTTGACGACGATTTTTAGAACACATTAAGACACCAATACAACATTTTCCGCGTTCATTGAAGTCAGTCGTCCAACGTGTTCATCTTCTTTGATGGATTATCGGCCCTCTTTAAAACACCGATGCCGTTCGAAAACCT
Organism: Trichonephila inaurata madagascariensis; assembly: GCA_019973955.1. NCBI lineage: Eukaryota > Metazoa > Arthropoda > Arachnida > Araneae > Nephilidae > Trichonephila > Trichonephila inaurata. The sequence goes on along the minus strand of BMAV01024270.1, from coordinate 308,611 downwards.
TGGATCCCACCATGGTAGATTCACCATACACCTTACTTAGCATTTCTAAAGTCTCCATTGGTGTTTTACCTGAGCGTTGACAGACTTTAATGTTCAACGTAGTTCAAGAAAAGTCATCTTTCTTACATCGCATAACAAAACTAACTAGCTTTCGAAGACAACAGCTGCGTGTGCGGTTCGGTCATATGACATAAACTAAACCAACCTGGTCAGTTAGGGGAGGGTTGACAGAATCCATCTTAAGTGGTTTAAATTTAGGTACTTACATTCATCGTCATCAACGGCAGCAGTCCTCGAATTTTTGGATCGTACTACGTGTGTGTAAGTCATGTTCGTTCTTAAAATAAGTTTCTGTATTCTGGAACATTTTACACAATTTTAAAAGCTATCAACTGTACTGTCCAACATTTTTTCAGCTGATCTTAAAAAGACATGCGTTTATTAACATAAAATTATACGTAAGAAAAATTATCATTTTATATACTTGATATATATATAGTAGAACGTCGTTTATCCGAATCAATTGGGACCGGACACCTTTCGGATACGCAATTGTCCGGATAACCGAAAACCGAATGCGATCCATGCAGTATATCAAACCGTACACTATACGAATATTGAAAAATCATCACATGCGGGAAACGTGCTTGAAGAAAAAGCAAAATAGGTGCAAAATGTCACAATTTTACCTTTATTGTGGAAAATAGTCACTTATTTTTCGCTGTACCATTGTACACCTTCGTGTTTTTGCTGCAAGATCTCCGATTTTCTTGAGCAGCAGTAGTTGAGTAGGACAGCACTCTGATTGTTGTTCGTACCACTCCATAGCTGTCTTTAACGCAGAAAAAGCATTAGTGTTTGATGGACCCTAGCTACTTTCATTGTTGTTGTCCTCGTCTTCATCCGTTTCATCATCGACAGATCGGTCTTCTTGCACAGAAGTCACAATCACGTCATCATTTAGCATTTGAAATCCACAGTTTTCTGCATCGCATGCCGTCTAGGTTTCTACGTCTTCTTCATCGCATTCTTGAAATCTTGGGACCAATTGGACAAAGTCGGTAATCTCCTCCCTGTGGTCGTCATTGAAGTCTTTTTCGCCTCCTAAATCTGGCCACAGCTTATTCCATGTATTTTTCGGGCTCTATCTTTCGAAAACGTACTGTTCGAAAACGTATTCATATGCAGTACATGTAGTTGGCAAAAAAAACTGGTCCGGATATTTGACGCTCCGAATAATAAACGTTCGGATAAACGACGTTCTACTATATATATATATATATATATACTAAAATAAAATAGTTGGTATAGCTGAATTTAAAAAAAAAATCATCTCTCAGCCGCGAGAACTAAGCACAGAAATTCTCTCAGTTAAAAGGTAAAAATAATTATGGATTTAATTAGGTTGCGTGTAATGGTCTTCATTTCAATAATAAATAAAAATTTAGCCCAATCTATATGAGATATCAAATAAGTTATAATACTTCCATATCGGTAAGTACATTTCATATTAACTATATTATTATCTTGGTCCCATTTGCATTAACTCTTATGTTATTAAAAAACATTTTCATATTGTATTACCGAGTCCTCTTTTTCTTAGCAATTCTTTCAAATAATAGTAACCACAATAAAGAAAAATTTCTTTTATTTTAAAAATTTGATATCAGAAAAATGATTAGTATTGCTTTGTTCTCGAATAAGTTTATCTTTAGCGAAAAGAGATAAATTGAAATAGCTTAGAAATTAACAAGCGAGAAAAAGTTAATATAAGAGTCCGCCTTTTTTATTATGTTATAAGTGACTTTGTTTCGTCAAGAAAGGAATACAAATAGTTAAAAATTGATATCTATAAGATTAGATAAATATTTGAAGAATGAATTGAGAAATAATAACTTTAAAGAAAGTAAACGATAAAGAATATCGCTGTTATCTGTTTTCAAGTAGATGATTTTTTTTTTATCCTTTTTAGATGTAGATAAATATATTAAACATAAATCACAGTAAAAAATTTTATTTCTTAAGCCAACATTTTGAAAAGAAAATATAACATAAATTAGTTTAAAAGAATAAATTATTTTTATATGTTAGCTGAATTTAGCCTTGTTATATGGTAAAGTGTTTTATAATAGTTGATCTAATATGAAATTTATTGAAAAATTTCTTAATTTTCACTTCATATTTACCTCTTTGATTGAAAATCACGAAGTATTTTAACTGAATTTAAATAGAGGTAACACGTGAATCTACGCGTGTGACTCGAGGTAGAGTAGAGAAGTTTAATTAATAAAACATTTATTTAAAATAATAATTGTTCTATTCGAATTTTATAAGCAATGAGTAAGAAATTTTATCATTCCATTCACCTTTCGAATTTTTTGAGAATATATTGCGTAAATTATATATTGTTTGAAATACAAGTTGTTGAAAATAGGTCTGAGTGTTTGGTTTGGAACATTTACCTAACGGTCAGCAACCAAGCTGTATACGCGTTCGACATCTGGGTTGAAAAGGAATTTCCTCTAGGACCAATCATTAAGCCCTTTTACTCCTGTCCTTTGTTCATGCAGGAGAAGATATCGCAGCATACACGAATTCCTTCAACCAGTAAATGTGACAATTATGTGTCCCCAAACCGAAAAATGGGCAGAGATTCTTCCAGCTGCTCGGACCTTTAGCAGCTTTTAAAGAATATATAGCCTGGAGCTCAGCTGAATTGGTATAAGATATGATAAGAGATAACATGGTGAATTTTTTAACGCAACTAAACCAGACAGTGATATAATTCAGCTCGTTGAGCGATTACATCATCACACACACTGACTGAAATCCAAATCAACATGTTAGTATGCAAAGTATACTAACATGCAGCATGAAGAATGAAAAAAGTGTACAGATGTATTTTCAGGAAAAGATTTAGCAGTTCTTCGACTACTTCAAGTACCTTATGATGACCCGTATGCTGTACTGAAACATGGAGACAAACTTTTTAAAGTGGACATTCACAGAAAACTTGTAAATATCTCCATTGATAAATTAAAACTGACATTTGAGCAGAATATCAACTTTAATATTACTCTTAATGTAAAAAAGATGACACCTTCAACAAAAGCCAAGCTAAATTTTCGTCAAACTCGTGCAGGTCGTCTGTTCGCTTCCCTCATTATTTAGCATCCTCACGAGGATATTGATTAGGGACCAGCTCGCGAGGATATGGTGATTCTGCAGACCAATCGAGTGTTAACCAACTATTTTGTAATAATATAAAGTGTACTGCAAAGGAAATCCATTCCTTAAGTGCGGTTTCGCGCTATATACACTCCAAACATAACAGTCCAGATTGTAATTTTACAATAATCCAAAACAATTCAAGAATACTTAAAGGACCTTCAGAACAGTAAAGGAAGATGAAAAGGATTTTAACTAAGCATTATATGAATTGTTTTCTCATTATGTGACAATATTTTTTCATTTTAAGATCTATTTTCTTGATGACAACCTGGGTTAAATTAGAAACTCCCTTAGGTGATAAGCCAAAATTAAAACTAAAACCCAAAAATTTTTAATTTTTTTTTAAAATTTTTTAAAATTTAAAAAAAAAAAAAAATTTTTTAAAAAAACTTAGTTTGATTTTATTATCAAAAGTTTTTGGGGGAAAAAAAAATAATTGGGGAAAATAAAGGGTTTTGTTTTGGAAAAATTTTTGTTTTAAATTTTAATTGTTTAAATTTTAAAAAAAATTCCAAAAACTTTAAAAAAAATTTATTAAAAATAAAAAGAAAAGGGTTTTAAAAAATTTTGTCCAAAAAACTTTAAAAAATGGGGCCCATTTTCAAAAAATCCCTTTTTCATTTTTTTTAAAAATAAAAAACCTCAAAAGAAACCAAAGTTTTAAAAATTTCGTCATTTCAAATAAAAAAAATAAAACTAAAATTATATTAAACCAATCTTTTTTTTGAAATAAAATTAAGTTTTCCCCGGTTTTAAAGGAAAATTTTGGGGGAAAAAAAATTTATCTTTTTTTCCTTTTTTAAGATTTAAAAAAAAAAAAAAATAAAAAGGGCCTCGGGAAGGAAAAAAGGGGGGGGAATTTTTGGGTGTTAGAAGTGGGGGTTTTTCAATTTCCCAAAAATTGAAGTTAAAAATTTATTAAAAGGGGTCAACCAAAAACCCCTTTTTCATTAATTTTTTCTAAAAATTAAAAAAAATAAAGGGGTTTTTGGGGCGGGTGTAAGCCCAAATGTATGGGGTTTAAAAAAACCTTTTCGTTTTTTAAAAAATTAAAACAAAAAAAAAAAACCCAAAAATTTATTTGTTCTTTTTTTGTTTTAAAATTTAAAAAAGTCCAGAAAAAAAAACGAATTTTTTTTAAGACAATTTTACTTTCAACTTTTTTAATTTTTTTATTTTAGAAATGGAACAGTACATCACGGGAGAATTTCTTGTTTCTAAATTTAGCAATGTGATACGGAAAATTAAGGAGTGTTCATAGAAAGAAAGTATTAAAAGCTTATGCTGAAGAATGATGCAGATTTTTGAATTTTGAAAAATTAATAAGGAATGGTGCATTATTTCTTTCGTGTTCCTATAAAATATTAAAAATGACAGATAATACAAAATTTTATCTAACAAAGAATAATAGTCTTATGTTTTCCATATAAAAAATGTTTGAATGCTTTTACACTCACCTAAATGGGCTGATGCACGTTAAATCTGTCAAGGTTCAAACTCCTCAGTATGGCGGCTTAGACAGTGAGGTGCCAGCTCAGGTGCTGTACTCATCACTTGAACATAGTTCATTATTACGAAGTCAATAAATAATAAATTAATCAATTAATTAACTGTATTTACATTAAGCATCAGGCCCCCTAGGTTTTAGATGTCTTGATGGCATTTTTTTATTAGTTTTTAACTGACAATATATGATTTTCCCCCATTCAGATAAAATTTTAGTATATTTTTATTTTTAGAGGAATGCTACAACCTTTAATTTTTTAGAATACAGTTGCAAAATATACTATATTTTTCTGACATACTTCAGTTTGATATATTTATTTTTGTATTAAAAATGAATAGGAATTCTTATATAAAATTTACTGACAGATAAATGTCTATATTTCTAATTCAATTTGAATGCTTATTCAAAAGAAACTATTTTTATATACAGTCGGACCTCTATATAACGAAGTCGCTAAATCCCGAAAAAAAGTTCGTTATGCAGAAAATTCGTTATTAAGAGGTTCATCTTTTAATATACTTTATTAATCACATAAAAAAAAATTTTAAATTCATAAGCTCTATGTATTAAAAAAAAGTAATTATTCACACCTTTTTTAAATTAGCATATGTTTATTTCATATATCTTAATTATTAAAAAAAAGAAAGAAAGAAAGAAAAACTGCAAGGAAAACAAGAAATGTCGAAGAATATACAGTATTTTAAATACTAAGAAAATAATTTTAAATTAAAATTAACGCATTTTAAGGACATTTTCTAATCTAAACATACAAGTAATATTAAACATACATTATTTTATAACTAGAACACGGGGACGCGGAACAACCTTACTGAGGGTGAAATGGGACATCGAAGATGTTTCTAGTGAACTGGATAATGGGGTTTAAGGGTTGCACTTCTTGGATGAAACGTCCATAACTCTATTGCTCTCGGCGAGTTAGGCTCTAATCAAACCAGTTCAAGATGTATGACCATCATAAAATGTGTTAAAGAGAGAATACCTTGAAATGTTCAGAAATAATTTAAATTAGGGAGAAAAAAATCGAATCACAAAAGAAAAAGTTCGTTACATAAAAAATGCACTTCGCTATAGAGAGGTTATTTTACGAAGAAAATTGCGAAATGTTCAAGGTTCCATTAAAAACGCTATGTAGAAAAATTTGCAATAAAGAGGTTTGTAATGCGGAGGTTCAACTGTATATATATTATTACATTGAGACTTTTAAATACTGAGCTAAAGATAAATTTGACTCTAACGTGATATCAAAATTTTGCACTGACCAATTTGAGGGAAATGTGAGAGCCATTACATAATGATCAACATTTAAAAAAGGAAATACATATGCATATACATACACACACTCTTTCATACACATATACAATAACACTAACAGAAAAGAATTCGGTTTAGTAGTGCTCTTCGCATTGGATATAATGTATTTACTGATTACCTTTTTTTAAAATGTTTGTATTAAATAGTTCATTGATATATATTTACGAAAAGTATTTTGTAAATAGTGTAAAACAATTATCATTTCCTTAACATAAAAGCCATTATCTATTTATCAAATTACTGATTATGCGCGTGGTTACATAATTTTTATCAAAGGAAAAAGTTAATATTAAGGGGTGTATTCAAATAAATTAAATAAAACTGAATCAAATTCACACAAATAAAAAATCATGTTATGAAAATAATTATAAAAAGAAGGTGGAAAATGATCATTCAAGTAAAAGTGTTTAATTTTTTTTTATTGGATATTTTTCTTTTAATACAAGTTAAGCAAATTCACTTATCTAACTTTCTTTCGTGATGAGACATTCTTCTTAACGTATTAAAACTAAAAATTAATAAAGAATAAAATGCATGGGCTTCCTTTTCTCTTTTACTTATAAGATTACCTATTGGCGTGACTTCTTCCATAAACTTTTAAAATAGAAAAGTAGTGAAGTTTTTAAGACATTTATACATGGAAAATTCAAAAGAAATAGATTCGTAGTTACATTAAGAATTTTCCCATCTAGAACTTAAACGAATTTCAATTCAAAGAGTTACACATTCCTATATTTATTAATAGGAAGTACTTCATACTGAAAACTTCCTAAACGAAGGGAAAAGAATAAAGCCACTGTGAAGGCGTCACTGGTTGATTGAATCCGGAAGCAGAGACTGTAACCTTTATATAGTCACATTTATTATTTACGAAAGATTCGCCATTCTGCGTTTGGTAGTGGAGAAAGCTGTTTCACTCGTAAAAGTGCAATGACCATAATAATTATTGAATGTCTCACTACACAGTGTATATGAATGAAAATTTATACCAAAAGACTTGAATCAAACTCCAAGTTACTAAAGATGAGTAAATTTTGACTTTAAAGAGTTCAAATTTTGAACGAAGAAGCGTGCGTTGCTTTATTTTCGGTACTTGTACGGTTTATTAAATAACATACAAGTAATATAAACAATAACAATATATTTTCATAAATAATGAAATAGTAGATTATACATATACACTCATGACGTAAAACTATTAAATAAATTCACATAGTATCGTTTGTAAGTGATATTTATAAAAACAAAAAGCAACAAAAAAATAGAAACATTTTATAAAAATTATTTAATTTAAATACATTTATGTAGTTGAATAAGGCTTTCTAAACCTTAAGAAAGATTTAATTTTGAGTTTTATTTTCAAATAAATTAGAGTTTATTTAGGATGATTGAATAATGTGGTTAATGCATTTACGATTTCAGGGTTCTTTTAAATGTGAAAAATATTTGTAATTTTTGTCACAAATTTAGTTATGATTTTTAAATTCCCTAGTCTTGAATGGTAAATATAATAAATTAATGTCTCGGAAGCAGGAAATTGTCTATTAATGAGTTTTAATAGAAGTTTCCGTTGAAATTTTTAATTGTTTTGTTACTCTATTAAATCTTTAAGCAAAATTTAATCTGTTAGAGTTATTTATCCTCATTACCATGTATATGCTACTTACTTTTAATGAACTAAAGGAATACATGCAAATTTATTCAATTTTTGTAATGTTTCAGATATTATACGAAATGTTTTCATGAATTTCAAATTCTTTGCCATCATCTTAAATCGGGTCAGCAGCCATTTAAAACTTAAGAGACTTTTTGTCTAATGGAGAATAGAAAGAACGTGAAAATTCCTTTTTTGTATACAAAATTAAAATTTAATTCAGAAAGAAATTAGGCCTAATTTGCAAATGAAAAAATTGTAAGAAATAAAAGTGTCATAAATGAAAACTTCTGTGCACTTGAAACAATTAGTGTTCATATATAATTCTTGAATTTATTTTTTAAAAAATAAAAATAAAATATCTCAAAGAACAATATCTATATATCAATAAAATATATCTTTCGTCTTATTCCTAACATTAAATGTCTGAAAGGAAAATAAATGTTTAAAATGTATTTCATGAATAGGTATTAAAAGTTGTATTACATTTTTATTTCAACTGTTGCAAAACTGCTTGCCAAATATCTACTTCATAATTTATTTGGAAAGAGCTCGCGTTTTATCCTGGTAAACGTACACTCTTTCAGCAAAAGAAATCGATCTTTTCAAATCTTCATGTACAAAAATATAGCAGTAATAAATTGGAAAATAAAATACATTGAAAAGGGGTAGATACTTGTAAATAACTAAAATTTGTCAAAAACAGAAATTACATCTTATAAAAATAATAAAAAAATTTAAATTAATGCAATTTTTTTAATGTTTTGGGCTTTATGTTGTACCAGACTCAAGTTGTTTTGCTCGTAACGCTTTCGTGACATATTTTTTTTCGAACAAAAATCCCAGCACGCAAGGTTTATTTGATAAAAAAGAAATGACTTACAGAAAATCTAATCAATGTGTCTAATTTAAGTTTTGAATAATAGCGAAAATCTGAAAATCTTCTCGAACTCTCTCTCTCTCTCTCTGTGATTACAGTGTTTACAGTTTACTATTTTATTTTTATGAAACAAAAAAGTGTACTTTAATCTGTCTATCAATAATATGAATTATATCCTCCCTAATGACTGAAAAACATCCCTATAACTGTATTTTGATGCCAATTATATTGCGAGACACACAACGTAACATTTTGCTTGCTTCGTCTAATACACTTTTACGGATCATTTTTGGATACATTTCATTTCAAATCATAGCATTAGCTTCTGTATCCTCTATTCTAAAAGCACTTTTAGCCATGAAAAAGATAACTAGAATAATTTAAAAGTTTTTTTAAGTGTTTACTTATATTTTAACATAAAAAAACAAAATTCGGAGTACTAGGTAGAAAGTAAGCTCATGACGCTACTCACGTGAATAAATTAAAACTCTCCGTTTCTCCTTTAATGACGCACAAAATGAGGAAAATAATTAATATAAAAGTACAGGAATCGATCAAACGGATCGAGGATTATGAAAAGACGTGAGAATTCTACTTTTTATAAGCCAGGGTATATTTAAATATGAGTTCTTAAGGTCAATGAGAAAGTTTTGTTAAGGTATCCGAATACGCTTGGAACCGTGATTTTAAAAAAAGCGCATAAATGGATAATTTTCATGATATTTAGTGTCACTTAGATTAGAATACATGTATAAAATTGTGTGTTTTATGACAAAAAAAAATACTTAAATACAATATTTTGGCAAAAAATTAACTTAAAATAACCTTTTTTTCAAAACGTTCTCCTTTTCTAAAAAATGCTTCTATAATAATAATATTTTGCTCAGATAAAGTAAAGACTTCTCCAGAGAGACTGAAATAGGATTTTTGAAACATTCACATTATTTTCAGAGTTACCACCCATTGAAATAATTATCGGCGGTTTTTTTTTTTTCTTATAAATTTCTCCCTCTGTTGTATGTAAAAATTGGATAAATCCATTCTAAGGTATATGTTTCAAAGTTCTGAGTTCAGCCTCTCTGTACAGCAGGCCCTGAGCACTTTACAGGCAAAATATTATAATGAGATCTCATTTTTCATGGTAGCCGACGACATTGATGGTGTAAAATTCTAGGTTCAGCCTCTGTACAGAGGTCTGAGCTATATACAGACAAAATAATATTATAATAGAAGTATTTTTCATAAAAGGAGAACGTTTCGAAAGTTGATCATTCTATGTTCATTTTTTG
>BMAV01024270.1:283718-293718 GCA_019973955.1 Trichonephila inaurata madagascariensis | reverse complement strand
AAAATCACACCGAAGAAGTTAAAAGTCTTAATATGTAGTTTATCTCTTAAATTATGAAATGTTTATCTTGATATTCAGTACTATACCTGTTATATTCGAAATCCTTTTGTAACATTAAAAATTCTTATTACGTAATTAACATTAACAAATCGCTTACGGTTGATCAAAACGAATTTTTAATCCTTACGAATTGTAAATGCAGTGTAAAACATAAATTACATCCATTTTTCAGTTTTTGATTAAAAAGTTATTATTTTCTCATCTTAAAACAACTGCTTTATTTTTTGAAGAAAGAAAATTAACTAATGTATGACTTTAAAAGTATAATATGGGAAAAAAATTTAAAAAAAAAAAAAAATGGTGTTGTATGTTAGAAAAATATTTTAAAATATAAAAGTCTAATCACTACACCAACTTTGAAACATAAAAAATAAGGCTTTGAGAAATAATTGTTTACTAATACGGTCATCCAAGGACCTTATCCTGGATTTAATGAAATGGAGCAAATAACATTTTCGCAAGTTTATACGATGGTTTTGGAGAACCAACAACGATACAAAAAATCTCCCATTTAAAATATTTCTTGTCTATTAGCTTTATTTTAGTTTCTAATTATTTTCAGAGATTTTTGATTGTATGAATAATTCGTCTTTCTAATGTCCGTTCTATATTCAGGTTGTTTTTTTATATTGAAATAATATTTATTAGTTTAGAACAGCATGAAGTAATGTAATCATATCAGAATAGAATAGAATTTGAATTTCCCTCTGTAAATAATATTTCTACATGACATTTAAAACTGCTCTCCTGAAACAAGAATGATCATTTATGACATTGCCAATGGTAGGAAATTCGAATACATTTTACTTAAAAACTTGCATTGCAATTTTGATAGAGAAATTCGTGATTTTTCTTGATATATGCTCTTTTTGACTTGAGAAAAGGGTCTAAATTGCCTTTCATTTATCCTTTTAAAGATATATATTTACCAAGGTTTGTATTTTTTTTAAAAACATCAAATATTTCAATGTTTTGTCTTCAATTTCAGTAAGAAAAGTGTATGCATTGGCCATTGAGTTTCAAAACCTAGAGATTTGATTCTTGTTTCTAAACTTTTAATAAAAAACTACTCATTGCTTTCGAAAATTGAGCTGCTTAGTCCTTTCTAATGTTGTTATTGGTCCATTTGTGTTATTTTGTTCTAAATTCGAACTGTACAGATCACGTTAAATTGTAATTATCTTTAGTCGATAGCCTCTGTATCAGCGTTATAACTCGGCAGATAGTGGTACCAGATCCTGGAAATAATTATGTCGAATTGCGGTGGGAAAAAATTTACTAAAAATTTTATTAAATTAGGTCTTCTTATATAGATAAATAATTAACAAGACTATGGTGTATAAAAGGTTAAGAACCACTTCTCTGGATTCTGAAAACTGTACTCTTTTCTTCGTTAAAAAGTCAATAGTAAAGAAAATTCTTTTTTTCTCTCGAGATGATATTTTCAATGCTATCACAATTTTTCCCTATTGCCATTCATTTGTAATAGAACTACAATTTGTTCTCTTTTAAATTAATTTCATAAAAAAAACAACCCAGAATTGGAAAAATATTAAATCTTAACACATGAGCGTATTATATAATTCATCTTTAAATTAGATTTAAATTCTATGTGCTTAGGATCAAATACTCTGACAATGGCTCATAAAGAAGCGAATATCAACAAGAAAAGAAGATGAAAAAAATTACTAGGCCATTGTAAGTTTGTATCATGCATATACATCAATGGTAAATAAGCAAGTAGGGAAATTCAGCAGAAAAAGACGTTTTCATTCAAGATTCTCAATTTCGTTTACTTTTTTAACCTTTAATTAATTATAGATATACATTTATTTTAAATGAATTTAAATATTCGATTCATGTTCACATAATTCATAATGAGAGTACATGAATAAAAGAATTAGCTTAAGAGAACTGATTCGACTCTTTTTTTTTCTTTTTTTTTTTAACCTAAAAAAATTTTAAAATATAAAAAAACTGAAACCACTAAAAATATATCTTATATAAGAGGAATTTAAGTGTATTGCATTTTTATTTCGAAATCCATAAGGGAAAAAAATATTTTTTTGGAAAATGAGGGCGATTATCGATTTTACAATTTCACTCTAAATCTAAAAAACATGATTGTAACTAATTAGAGTGACCTTTACAAAACACGCTAAAGCATTGGGTTTTCTTAACATTGATTTCACTAAAGCTCTTACTACAAGATAGAACGTAGATTTAAGCATCATTATTTTAAAATGTGTAAGTTTTAGAAGATTCTCAAAATGCTATCTAACTTATACTTAAGAAAAAGCATTACTCGAAAGCAATATTATGTAAGCCATATTGTAATAAAATACAATGAAGTTTAATTTTATAAATATTGCTCAAATAATTTAATTAATATGGTAAAAGCAATGTATCACGTATTAAAAATTGTAAAATGATTATTCATTTAGACTCAAAAAATGTTTGTTAAAATACAAATTCATAGAAAAAATCTTTGTTTTTATTTCATTCCTTTAAGTAAATTTAGTTTTAATAAATCAATCAAACTAATTATTTGATTTTGAATATGAATTCATTTTGCAATTTTAAAAAGGATCCTGTTGTATTAAAAATTATAACGTATTAATAATACCGCTGCTATTTTTTGCAGATATGTTTTTATACAGCAGAAAATACAATACTTGTCAGTTATGAAAAAAAGTATTAAAGCAGAATTATAATTCAATTCAAAGAGCTTTTATCAAATTTCATAAAAATATTAACTACAGATTGAACAAAAAACTCAATGCTTTTGAGTTTTCGACTTTATGCACATAATCATATTTATGCTTTACAGATGAATCCGAAAAATTTTAAAAATTAGTTACTCAGAAAACGAAGAGGGAAAATCCGATATTACAGTTCACAATTAAATAAATACAAACAGATAAAATATGAAAAAAATATATTCTTGAACACACGCTACTCTTAAATATAACTTCATATACTAATAGAATAACATATAATAATAAATATACAGTGAAGGGGGGGGGGAATTTAACTTTAAAATACAATTATATTTTACATAATGCTCACAAAAAATGTACTTTAATATTGTATAATTATCATTCACATATTTTCAAAAAGAATTGTTCTTTACCTTTTAATATTTCTGTACTTATCACGCTAATAAAAAAGAAATCCTTAAAAATGAAGGAAACTAATTAATAGATTAAAATGTAGTTACAAAAGAGCTTAATTAAATAACAAATCTTAAAAATTATAGACTCACCAATCTAATTAATTACCTTAAGTCTAAAGAATAAGGAAATCAGCGTCACACATGAAAATGAGTTTTTCGTGTATTCATATTATCATTAATTTCTTTAAGTGGACAGGAACGACTTGTAAGAAAATCATTATTTAATTATTTTTTCTCATTATGTTACAATAATAAAAAGAAAAGATGTTGTTAAACTACCTATATTATAAGGGGAAAAAAAGATTAAATTCAATAAATAATTGCGTTTTAAGCAATCAAATTCAATTTTTGCATGAAATTTTTACCTATTTTATAAATGCTTAAAAAACTTCATCCTTAAATGTGCTTTAATTTTATCTCTTTCGAACGAAGTATTACAGTTTGCAATTATTAGAATTTCTTACGTAGCAAATTTTTAATTTAAGACTTTAAGTAAATCTTGTAAGAAATTCAGATGTATTTAAGATGTATGTATAAATGTGATAAAAAAATATAATGAATTAGCTTTGAAGTAAATTTTAGTCGAAGTAAAATATTTATTTTAGAAATTAACTTTGTAGCAGTTCAAGTATTATATCTTAGCGATAATTTCAGAAAATCTCTTAAATTTAAAACTTATAGAATCTTATACAGTTAAACCCCATTCAATGATGTACAAAAATGATAATAAATATAAATTTAAATCAAAAATTTAATCAATAATTTTTAAAAACAAATTAGCATTAATTTTTTGCAGTGAAAGTATTCTGAATTTAATACAAATATTTTCGATAAAATTCATTATATAATTGTAGTAAAATGACTCTGTATCAAATTTTATAAAAAAAATATTAATAAAAAAATATTTGGAACTCCTGAACGTTGACTAACGTCTTGGTTCTTAAAATGTAAGTTCTAAAAATAATTATTCATTATTAAGAAACTTAGGTTAATTGTTAAAGGAATATCTTAAAATTAAGATAAATAGCTGTGTCGTAATCAGATAAGTTAAAGATATTTAAAGATGTTACTTTTTTAAAAAATAATTTAAATCGATTATTTAGACTTTATCTATTTTCTAGAAATATAAAACAAACCATAAAGATAAAAAAAAGAGCAACATTTTATTCTCAAAATATTATTGAAAATACTGCTTAAATATCTCTGTTGTAATAAATTTGATAGAATGTTACTTTTAGGAGTACATATACCACACAGAAGAAAAATATTAGAAAATCCTTATCACGATTAATATCCCCAAATAAATTGCACAGTTGCAGAAATAAGTTTTTTTTTCTTTTGTAACATTAAAATGTAACGAAACATGATACTATCAAAGGCAGGAAATTGGATATCGGATTTTGTACGTCTGTTTTGATGGTAGCCATTTTTAGAGTTACGTAATTATACCACATCCAGAAAATGAAAGAATAAAATGGCTTTTAATTTTACTGCTGTTTGGATTTTATTTTATAACTAGAAACATTACTTTTGTAGAATTCATATCAATATCATCGAACATATATTAAAGGTTTAAATAATTTGATTACTAATTTCTGTGGAATCCTTTTAGTCTGAAAACGAAGATGAATCTGAAAAAGATAGAAAACCTCTCAATCCAGTTCAACAAAAGAAAGAAACTGGTGTACTTGATCCGAGTATTCGAGAAGTTCTAGAATATCAAAAGTCACAACTAATAGCAGGTAAAGTGAATTTCATTATTTACTTATATGCTAAAAAGCTCGTTTACATAACAAAAATATGATATTTTTCTTTTAAACATGAATGGTGTTATTTAAGTAAAATATCAAAGAACTAACAAAAAAATTACTTCTCATACGCGTAATTTGATATTAACTCATTACATATTAAATTTTCTTATATTAAAATAAGTTGGCGTGAAATCACACAGGGCCTCTATTGCTATTTTCCAGGAGGTAAAAAGAAAAGTTTTTACTATTTCCTTACTTAAAATATATACATTCCTGATAAGAAACACAAACTTGTGAGAAGCGTATATAATCTGCTCATTTGATAATCCTTTATTAGAGCTCTAGGTTTATGATCTTAATTATTTATAACTAAAAGCATTGTGAAGCCTAAGACTGAATGCTATGTTTTGTATAAGAAATTTTGAGTTTGGATTAGCATTATGGTAAAATCAATGTTTGATCTAACATTTAACATGCTTTAGAAAACATGAAAATTGAAAAGCAAAGCACACACATCTTATCACTTCATTTTTTTTTAAAAAAAAGATTTTCATCAAATATACGCTAATATAATTTTTACTAAATTAGTTCCCTTTACAGACAATCAGTTTGCTGAATTATTGATGTATTTTTCATTAGCTAAGTCCCTTTTACATTACCTGAAAAGTATATATTTTCTTAATGTGATTTTTACAGTAGATAGCTCTCTCAATATGGATAATTATATATTTAAATATTAAAGTATCTAACCTTAACATTTCGGAAGGTTCTTATGGGGTTTCAAAAGGATTTTAGCATATAGACGACAATATTAAATTTCCAGCTATTTTTTTAATAATTGATTAATTAAACATTTATTCTCAACCTTCGTGGCATAAAATGTCCAATAACTTACTTTTAATGAATTAAAAATTTAATTCTGGCTTTGAGTACGTTCGTCTATCTTCTCCTTAACTATAACTCAATAATTCGATAACAAATAGTTTTTTTCTTCTTCTATAGGTTATCCACTAATAATTTAAAAGTATATATAAATTTTGTAAATTTATTTCGCACAATAAAAACATACCGTGAATAAAATATTTATATTACAATAACAGTAAAGAATTTAAAATATTGTACAATCAAGTTAAATCCTTTATTAATAATTTTAATGCAGATTCATTACTGCAATTGGGAATTCATTGAAAAGTTAAGTTATATATAATAATAGAAAAACGCAACAACTCTTTTGTCAATTTTTAAAATCGTCTTTAAAAATTATGTGTAAGAATTTTCGAAAAGTTACATAAGCATTATTTAAGTTTAAAAGATTTTATACTTCTACGATATCAATATTCTCGAAGGTATTGATGAATAAACGCAATTGAAGAAAAATAAATTATAAATAAAATTTAATGAACACAATTTGTATACGTTTATTTCGACAAAACGTTTTATAGTCCTTTTAAATTTATATTTGAAAACACGATTTCAAGGATAAAAAAATTCTAAAAAATAAAATATAAGGAACCTTTTTTTCATTTTGTCTCGTTAAAAGTTAAAATGTGTTATTCTTTATAAATGTACTTCGAAGTAAAATTCTTTTGAAAATTGTTAAATTTAAAGCAAAAGCAGAACGAAAAAAATATCTGAAATATTTCACTTAGTTTAATTTTTTTTATTTATGTTTGCGATATTTAAGACAATACTGAAAAGTCATGGTTAATTTCAAATTGTATTTACATATTTTATAAATTTTCTTTTTATTTAATGTTTACCTTAGCCTACAACTAAAAAAAATTTATTTTTCTACTATGCTCTTGTTTAAAGTTAAGAAAGTGTTCACTTTCGTTTGATAGAAGTAATGGATAGACTTTAATGACTGAGAGAGAGAAATTTAGTATGTGTACATAGGTAGATATAATACAAGAAAATACCGTACAGCAGCAACGATACACATGCATGATCGTGTGTACGTCTTATCAGGACAAGAAATTCCAAAAAAAAAGAGGTTATAAAATGGAACCAAAAAAAGAGGGTTAATAAAGAATATGGTGTCTCCTCTTACAGTTTTATAGTTTTCATAATGAGAATTCTGGATGGAAATAAAGGACAATATCAGTCCTTGTGGCAATCGGTCCCAATCCCTTAGCTACACCCTTTTGAGACCCTGGATGATTTTGGGAGGGAAAGACGAATTGTTACTTCCCTTCCAAAGGCATCTCATATATACTCGATAAGGTTAAGATCAGGAGATCTGTCTGGCCAATCCTCCTGTTAGTTTTCTAGAAATTTATCCACCAAATAAGACCAATGTGCCCATGAAAAAATTAGAGCCAACTACATCCCTGAAAAGTGAAACATAAACATCCAATATCTCATTCCTGTAACTCAAATCACAGTAGAAACAGAGCATGTATCAAAGATTCGGATGTTTGTATGATGATCAGCTATCATACCAGCATGTTCTCGGATTGTGAGTATTTTTCGGATTTATAGCGGGGGTCCTTGTTCACTTGAGTAAAGGTATATTGAGATTTGATTTTAACTGATTTTAATTAGCATAGCACAGTGAAGCAACACCAAGACTGTTGAAGAAGGATCTCGTAATTTGAACCACGGTTAAATGACGAGCTCGACACCTAATTTGCCAGCCCCTCTCCAAACTTCCATACCACGCCAATGGGAGTTCTTTGAGCTTCTCAAGTTATGTTGACAATCATTGGTTAGGCTTAATCTGGACCTTGTTGGTGATTAGAATTTTCTATTTCTGATTCTTACACCAATGTTGATTGTTCACTCCACCAGGCTGAACGGGCTCTTGGTGATTAAGTGAGACTTAAACAGCCTACATTTTGGCAAACAAATCTCTTTTTTATA
This sequence comes from Trichonephila inaurata madagascariensis, assembly GCA_019973955.1. Taxonomy (NCBI): domain Eukaryota; kingdom Metazoa; phylum Arthropoda; class Arachnida; order Araneae; family Nephilidae; genus Trichonephila; species Trichonephila inaurata. The sequence continues at coordinate 285,870 of BMAV01024270.1, read as the reverse complement.
GCCTTCTGAGATAAAAAAATAACTCTAGAAACTTGTATTCCTGTGACTGCATGGAATTTACGAGATGGTTAAGAGGCTGTTATCTCCTATTATGACTAGCTGTAATAAATAAATATCAATCTTTATTGATGGATATGGCTCTCGGTCGGCCTTGTTTATGCGGATCTGATTTTATTAACCTGGTCTGATAAATTACATACAACGTTGGGCAACTCCCCTCTCGATGGTTCGCCATCTCAGTCCGTTATTCAAGCATCAGTGGCTATTCATTTAAGCTGAGTGCTCTTGAATCTCACCAAATATTGTAAGAGAGCATCATGAAAGTATCCTATGAGTCCGAACGATCAAAAAGCACAAAAATTAGCGCGTGATCTTATAGACCATTTTTTTTAAATGTACTCACTACCCATACACATGTATATGCTTACTCAATCGACACTAAATATTCGTATCTTTATTTTATTTTCTTCTTTCTTTGAGCATGTTATGAGAAATTCGACTAAATATGCTAATCTTCTTAATTTTGGATAGCAGCTTATATTTTAAACATTTTCTTAAAAACACATCATCACAATAAAGTTTTGAAGCGTATACAAAATCATATTTGTTTTCATACAATAGTCAATGAACAGAAATAAGATTTGATGGATGTTTAAGACGTCGCGGAAATATTAATTCATTCAATTAATTAAATACAATTTGTCATCAGTTGTGTATTGTAGTTCCATAGATAAATTTTTCTTGATATTAAGAGACATTTTTTTTAAATGAAATAATACGACTTTAAGCATCCTGTCAAGAATACGCGAGTGATGCTTTAATATATAGCAAAAAAAAATTATACCCTCAAATTCTAAAAACTATCCTAAGCGCGTTATTAACAAATGAGATTTTTAAAACATTCCTAATTTTGGAATTTTACTTAATCAAAAAAGAAAGGGAAAACATTGAAAAAATAGTGCTGTAGGAAACGAAAACTATATATTAACAGCTGACAAGAAAAAAATAAGTTTACTGAAATTAATTTAAAATGAACAGATTTTGAATCCAAAATAGTTCGGCCAGGATACCTATAACCAGACATCTTCCACCCACTCGAATGACTCTAAAAATAAATTTTAGCAGAATTGAAAGAATATAATTCTAATTAATGTAACTAGCGTCCGATTTTGCACTTATTTCTTCTAATATCGTTTAATCACTTCCTACGCTGATTAGTTAGATTGTATTGGAATAAACATGAAAGGTTTCCCATGAGATAAACAATTCATTAACCTCAGACCTTCAAAACAGCTTTTTTCTGTCTGTACATTACTGATAGCATTTAAACGTAAACAATTAGTACTAATTGCAAAAGTATAAATACACTCAAAGTAATAGAACTAAAGTTCCAATACCATTTAATTAGAGTAACCTTCAAAGAGAAATTCTAGCCCGTCACACATAAACAAAACTAAAGAGATTTCCCTGTAGAGTAATAAACATCTTTTTCGTGTGATAACTCCTTTGGAACGTGACAAGAAACAGTAATTGATTTTAACGCTGAGGAGTTAAAGTATATTTAATTAACTCAGATCCACACACTGTGAGAGCATTAAGGACTTTAACTATCTAACGTGAAAAGATATTTTTATTAGTATTAAAAGCCATTGCAGATGAAGACCTTCATTAAAGCCCCTACCCCTTGATAGAAGTCCTTTTTGGGTGGTACTTTCTTTCCATATTTTCTTTTTTATATTTCTCATAATAATGACAGTGACCCATTCAGAGATTTGGATTATAGCCAATTTTTTGTCTCTAAATATTTAGATGTTAAATCAATGACATCGATTAGAGAAAATAGTTACCTTGACTAAATATTTTTCCTAGCACAATGCTCATAATTTCTTTTTGTTCTAACTCAGGCTATAGTAATTTTTCTTTTATTCGTTACGCAAGTATTTTATTAGAAAGATTGACAAATAGATTTCTATTTTTGATTTATTGTCAACAGATGATTATTTTCACTTGTAAATTAATCAAAAAAAATGCAATCAGATATTTATGTATTTCTTAAGGCAAAAAGATTAAATAAATAAATGTGATACATTTTAAAAATTATTGATTTTTTATTCTTTGCTGCATTTATACATAGATATAATCTTATTCAGAA
>BMAV01024270.1:269131-280135 GCA_019973955.1 Trichonephila inaurata madagascariensis | reverse complement strand
AGCGAATAGCGTAATTTTTAATCGGCAGTTAAGGGATTATCAAGATAATTATCAAGGATTATTGCAAATTATCAAGATAAGTGTTAATTTTTGTATATAATTCAATATATGACAAGGCCATGGAGCCACTGGTAATTATTAAAATTGTTCTTAATTTAGTATTGTTAAATTAATTATAAAATGCATTGTGCAGTACTGATATACTTACAAGTGTATTATATCAGTGTAAATGTGTATTTTATTTTCTATGTCAAAATGTACTTTGTTTACTTTCAGTAAATTAATAATTTTTTAAATATTTTTTTGTTCTCGACTTTTCAATATTCTTGCGCCCCCTCGTAGAGTTATCACCCCCTCCCCCTTGGGAAGTGTGCCCCACAGTTTGAGAAACGCTGTATTGAATACAAGAACAAATACAAATTACACCTATCCAAGCGAAAAAAGGCCGCTTCGTAAATTTAAAATTGTTCATGAATCAATGCTCGAGAATAAAAACTGTGTATTATAGAAAGCAGGTATATAATTTTTCTTAAGATGTGTCTTGATGAAGTCCTAGAATTAATTAATTCCAAGAAATAATCCTTTAAATGTTAACATATTATATAAAAAGGTATAGGTAAAATAACTTTTTTGCCGCATTTGAATCAGTCAGAAAAATTAGTTTACAAAGCTTTCGAAATAAATGATCTTATTTCGTGACAAACAAGATAATACTGCCACTCTATAATTAATACGAGAAAAACCGAAACATCTCGAAAATTCCCAAATGACAAGTTATTGATTGATTGAATCAATACCGAAATAAAGACTTGCGAGACCAATTTATTCGAAACTGCTGCTACGATAACAGAAAGAACAGATTCCCTTAATTTATGATTGATTGCGTGAAATTATAGTTACCAGTATCATACATGCTGTTGTTTATATGTAATGATATGGGATACCGAATTCGTTATAAAGTTTTCTTATTGGAAAAAAATATATGTTAAAGAAAATTATACTGTCCAAAATAACTTATTTCCTTTTATGTTCAAATCGACAAAACGTAATTAAGCTAAGCGAGCAGGCATGTGTTGTATTTAACTTAATAGTCTTTATTCTACTTTTTAAAAATAATAGACTCTTCACATAAGCTTCAGTTCCCTATATATGAACCATATAAAGGATTGTTACTACAAACTGTTACTTCAAATTCTATTATCAATTGAGTGAAATCCATGCAAAAATTAATTAATGTCAATGAAAATATACAGCAGTGAAATAGGAGGTATAGGATTAGTATTGGTTTTAATTAAAAGTTTAAATAATTGGCAACTAAGAAAAAGCTAGAAAAGATCATATTGGCTATAACTTTCAGCTTACTTATTTCTTAATAGTGCTCATTTCCAAATTAATTTTTAAAGACAAAACAGCATAGAAGAGTCGTTCTATATACCTTTTGTTTCAATCCAAACTTCGTATTAAACTTGAGATTTTGCGAAGTAGATAATAGTATTTCCTCAATTGTTTGCTTAACCTTCCCTCTAATCAATTTCTATACAAAATGGTAGACGCATTCATAATCTACGTGTACATGCGTTTTAAAATCTTGTCTCATTTCATTTCAAAATCTCATTTTTCACTAAAGAAACTTTTTTTTTTCTAATGGGGCTGCGGATTGGTATTTCTCTCTTTTGCAGACCTAGTACATTTCCCCCAGGAGCTGGTATCACTTTTTAGTACGGCACCATATAGGCGATACCAACTGTCGCAAGTAATTTTGACGCCCAATTTCCTCCCCCAGCGGGAGGCACCTGAGCTCTGACGATGCGAACTTTGTACAAGAAATTTAATTTTTCCGAGAACACCCAGCCAAACAGACACTCAAGGGATTGTTTACATGCCTTATAATCATATGACATGGACGCTATCGATTTTCTGCATCATAAAAATCCTTCGACTTCGGCCGGGTGAAGAATGCCAGAGAAAAACCAACAACGACACTCAGCCGGCACTGAAGAAACTATGCAGACATAATTTTTATCATCATATAATAAAAAAGTTATAATGTTTGAGGGGGCATTACAAGTAGTTCTCTAAAGGAGTGCTTTCAAAAGCCACTAACGTTGGCAAAAAAAGTATATAGTAACAAAGAAAGCTCTCTCTCCCCTTTTAAACACAGTTTATCGTCGATGCGTTGAATATTCATAATAAGAGCTGTACGTAAAGTGTTCACAAAGTTTTCAGAATCATTTTTCTCAAAAATAATTAGTTAGGTAAGTGAAACAATAATAGATCGATATCTTCTCATAAAATGCTAAAGTGTGACTCGTAATAAATTCTGGTAGATGTTTACACTTATGATCAAGTGTATGTTATAGTCAATATATTAAAATATATTAATTTAATATTCATTGATATATTCGTTCTTTAATATATTGCGCAGATGTTCGGTTTTTATTGTAAGTTTAAATAATATCTCAGCATTGTTATTATTAAAAAAAATTATGTTTCATAATGCATGATTATAATAAGAATTACTTACAATCATGAGATTCTTTGAAAATACAACAAAATAACTTTTTGTTTATTATACTTTTATATTATTTTTGAATAAATTATTGTTTTTGAGAGGAAAATTTAAAAATGTCATATTAAGAAATAACGGTTTGAGTCAAAAACTTAACTGCAAGGAGAGTTTGAAATAAGAAAAAGAACAATGAAATTTCAAGCATTTATAATAGTAAGTTCCCATTTTACTAGAAAAATATATAATGATTAATATATGAAATATGGGTCCAGTGAGATAGTAAATCAATTATTATTTAAGTAAATGGGGGGAAAAAGGAAAATATTACAATAAATCAGCTCTTATCACAAACCTCTTAAACAATTTAAGGATTATTATATAAACTACGTTGGTACATAAAATATATTGTAAAAAAGCTTTACTTTATATACCTTTTTCCACATACAAACTGGCCTCCAAAAGTTAAGGTACAACTATTCTTTCGTAACATATGAAAATAAATAAGCATGAGAACATGAAATTCGGAGAATTGGGCTTTGCATACTAGTTTATTTAATTTTACATAAATTTAACATCAAGAAGGAATTACAAATAAATAATTAATTTTTTTTACAGAAATCCACTGTTTAATTACTTTCTTAACTGATTTGCCCGTACACTATATAAGCTTCCGAAAGCTGACCACAACCGGTTTGCCCGTACGGGCATTGATATTTTCTTCTTTCTATCTTTGATTTTCATATATTTTAAATTCTTATAGAGAAATTATTAGTACTACTGTTTTTAAGAGATGTAGTTTGTTCATGGTACTGAAATACTTCTCATCCGGGATTTTTTTTCTGCTGATGGCGGGAATTTTTCATTGAAGTCAGGAATTCAGTTTCTTGCAAATATTCGATAAAGAACAGGGATTGGTAATGGAATGTGCAATTAGTTGCTTGAGAAGAAATAAAAACGGAAATATAATCCAAAAAAGCCAATATTGTCACTATCTTCATTGCAAAGTAAAACTTAGTATTATACCAAGCTTCAAATTGTGTTTGCATATATATGCACACACACCAAAATCCTCAGTCGTTTAAAAGAAAAATACAAACACAATTTTTTTTTTTTTGTTTTTTTTTTTTTGTGCAAATATGAGAGAAATTCTTTTATGGGGTATGTGAAAAACATTGTTCATGCACTTATAAACTGCAAACATTTAGGGCTTTTTGTGTTCAACGCAATTAGAAAACAAAAAATAGTGCAAAAGATTTAAAATTGAAAATTAAAATAAAATCCTTCTATTTTTGCATTCTATTAAGTATTATGTTTTATTATAAGCAATAAAAAAATGTGCCTTTTTGCAAAAATTTTGGACAAAATAATTGATTGCTTAAAGAGGGTGAAGAAACACGACAGGTTTTTGTGAAAAAGAATAAATAAATGAATTCTGATAAGAAAGCTATCCGGCCCTACGTTGACGGCATCGACTTTCCATAATTTCAATTACGTTGACAAAAATTAAAATAAGAAGCAACGCCCATACATGAACAATTTTTCTCAAGCTCTTTTTACAACCTCAGAGGAGAACTTAAGGAAACCACGTACACATCGAGATAGATACAAGCATATTCTATCAGATTAAGGTTGGGAGATTGAGCTGGCCACACATTCTATCCTCAACGTATTCATCAAAATGCCCTTGGGGATGTAAGAAACTAAGATCTATTAAGAGGAACTCTTCCCCGATAGGGGTTCTCTTACCCTGTGTAAGCAGTCCCTTCTGTCTTGTCGATTAAGATTAAGAGAAGAATACATAAGAGTTTGTCTTGCATAAAGTCCTTGAATGTGAAAATGTATGCACACCGTAGTAGTAAATATTGTCACCCCTGGTGCATCACTATGATCTAAAATGAGTTAAAGTACAATAGTGTTCCTCCACAGTAGTAATATCTCATCATGACTTCATTTCCATCCATATGACAGTCCGTCATCTTAACAAATCAAATAAACAACATCGCCTAGACATAGATAACAGTACCTAATTGCACTAATATTTTTTGAAGATCAACCAACATAAAAAATTTCATACAAACTCACAAGTTGGATATTTAAATTTCTTCCGATTGCTATGTAGGTATCATATACTAAAGAAAAGAAAGGAGTGAGTGATGATATGTGACGGTTTCACATAAGGTTTTATTGAAATTACTAAGAGAATTTATACAACCGTATTTCTTGCTTTTATTTTCGTGCTTTTAATAAAGTATTTCTCGATGCTAATTGTGTACCTTTACTTTTAGAGAGTAGTTTATATTCTAATTAATTTAAAATATTTTGAGGAATATTGACAGTAATGATAAAATTGTAAACTTTATAAAACACTTGATGTAACTGTGATATTGTATTTGTGGTACAATAAGCAGTCCTTGAAATATTTGACAATTATTTTCGTATGTGCTCGATGAAAAAATGTGTTAAGTGTTTTTATTTTTATTTTTCAGATTCTATTTGCCACGATAACAAACTTCGGAAGATAGGATCCAATCAGTGAATGAGTAACCATTTGTATATAAAGATGAGAATATTTGTAAACTATAATCAGAGGGAACACAACCTCGCATGAAAAGGATAGAAATATCTCAGAGATGGCACACTATATTTATATAATTTAAATACAAACTGGTGCCTACACATATTATTTTTATTGTGTATATAGTTCTTCGTTACATTTCAAAATTAATTCGTAAAGACACATGAAAAATTAAATCTTTTAGTATCAGCTAATATCAATGATGAATATTTGTAGCTTCTTGTTTTCAAAACCTTAGAGTTTTTCGTTGCAACCATTTATGAAGATTTACTAAACATAATGCCTGTTAAAGCTATAATGGTTTCATTAAAAACCAGACATTTAGGCAATATCCCTCCAGTTTGTTATGAATAGAAATGTAAAAATTTCAACAAATTTTGTATAGTTTTCTTGTTGCTGTATAAAATGATTGCTTAATATAAAAAACTGTTATAAAAATAAATTCAAATTCATTGACAATGATTTGCTTATAATTTCACGCTATTATATGCATCTATATATTCAATAAGTGAGAGAAATTACTGTTAATAAAATGCTTTTTGATGTTATGCTCATTCTTTATTCTTTAAGGGTTTTATTTCTTAAAATATCATTAACTGAATATTATATGTTTTCATTAATTTCTTTTTTTATTACATACTCTTGTTGTAAATTCCTAAATATTACATGATTTTCACAAGGTTATAAAAAATTTTCAATATCCCAGTTTAATGACCAGATGCCATCATTTTATTCTGTCAAACTTTTAATATGGTACATTTGTTTTAATACAGTTTCTTAATCCAAAAATATACAATGTGAGTTGTTCTATTTCATAAGTTCTATTTCTTATAAATCATATTAGGACATTACATAGCAATTTATTTAACCTATGTACTGATTGTGTTGTTAGTTATTTCTGATTTAATTGATTAACTTATCTAATTCTATAAAATTTTCAATCAAAGATCTGAAATTACTATTTTCATTCTATTTTTAAAAATTCATGATACAATATAATAATCTGAAGGAAAGAAATCAATATTTTTTCTTGTTTTATTGCGACTGTATATACCTGGTAAACCTACACATAAAAAAAAACAATCTATTATATTCACACTTAGGAAACATTTTCTTCAAAACTATAAAAACTATAAATGTAAGTATTGTTGTAGTAATTGTTAATCAATAAAACTTCAGTACCGAATTAAAATGTATATTACATTAAAAGGACTATGAAATATTCCAAAAATTGCATCACAGTAGAAAAATATATCAAATGAGAATAAAATGATATCATGTTGAATTAATGTATTCCTTTTTATAATCAGCTTCAAAGAGACGTTAAGTTGATATCAAGTTTTATCCTCAAAATTCCTATAGTTTTATTCCTGAACATCAATTAAATAACTTTGAAAAATTACTCTACTTTGTGTATTAAATATTTGATAATTTATAGCTCCAAGCTTTATGTGAACAAGTTATTCTATAATACAAAATAAATGAGTAGTTTATGTATAAAAAGGTGCATAAGAGACAATTTTTGAGTTTCATTTCATTGCAGTTCCATTTCTTTATTATTGAACAAATGTGTGTGTTTTAACATTAATTCTAATAGCCTATATTATGTATACAATTATTATTTTATTTATATTTATATACATCATACTTATATACAGATTATGAATCTTATCAACTTAAGATTAGTTATTTTTGTATTCGAACCAAGTGTACTAAATTTAAAATCTGGAACTTTATAGTTAAGAACACTGTATATTTCTTTTAACACTTACTTTCAATTAATAATTTGTGAATCATTTATACTTTTGTAATACATGAAATTCTAGAGTTGTGAAGTAGTTTGATTGTTTATTAACGTCTTACTTAGAAGTAACTCAAGGGCTATTTGTCAGGGATTTCAGAATTTTGAATCACGCTCAAGTGGTGAAAACGACACCTGAGTCTACATCCCATTCTCCAAACTTCCACACCCCATAAACCAATGTGGGGACTTCGAGCCTCGACAGATTTAAAATGCATTAGCCTCTCTACACAGAGGATTTTTAGTGGCGCCAGGACTCGAACCCACAACAGAAATTACACCAGCCACGAATTCACGATATTTACCAATTGGCTACCGTAGACATGGTCAGTCAGCAATATGTAATGAAATAAGAAATAATATAAACATGTTTTGAACTTGGGTACTTGGGTTCAGTTGCTTACAACATTTAGTTTGCTTGCCCGCGCGCTCGACCAGTAATTCAATTCCTATTATTTTAGTTCACACTCTCCATATATATATATCTTGTTCAAATTTTCAATCGTTAATAAAATACTTTTTATTCATCCTCTCAAGTTCAAATACATTTTTTAAGCTTGTAGTGGATGACACTCGATGTTAATACAGTTTTTTCAAATATTAATTCATTAATTCTACTTAATTAATCAATAAATAGTAACAAACAAAAATAATATTTCAACACCATATATAAAAAGTAAAATCGCTCTTTGTGTTCCTGTAGCGCAATGAATAGCGCGTTGGACTTCTAATCCATAGGTCGTGGGCTCAAATCTCATCTAAGATGGCTTAATTTCTGAGAATGTGGTTCTTTTTACTTTACTATTTTATTGGGAGAGTTAAAAAATTTAATTAATGAATAAATAGTAATAAACAAAAATAATAGTCCAGCATCATAAATAGAAAGGAAAATGGAAAATTGAAAGGAAAATCGCTTTCTATTTTGCCACTTAATATTGTGATTCTGCCATATGTATATACGTATTATATTAATTGTAATTATTTAATAAAAAGTGACTACAATAAAAATTTTCTTTGTTGACCTAAGTAGGAATTAACTTTTTAATTTTTTTTGTACTATTTGTTTTTATTTCAGTTTAATAATAATGTACTGTAATTATATTAAAAAGATAATTTTTTTTGTAGTTTCAAAAGTAAAAGTATATATTCTCTCCAAATATTCTGAATATCTACTAGTATTAAAATACGATTTATATAGCATACTTGACCACTGCAGCACCAACGGGTGTAGTATCCTACAGCTCTATATACAAATATTTCAGCATTATTCAAACAAAAATCAGAATTTTTATATGGTACAGTAACATCAAAAATGCCTTCAGAAAATATACGTAATAAATAATAAATATTGCAAATAAATATTCAAATTTCCCTTCTTTATTCAGTATTTGAATATTTATTACAAAAAGTGAGTAAAAATATATACTGCAAAAGTATTTTGAAACCAAAATCACTAACTCTCACAGTAGCATTTTTTTTTCAACAATTTATATATAGTAAAACCTTTTATAAAAGTTACTCCCCAAATTTAATCACATTATTTTAATAGTTTTATAATTTTAAATCTTCTCTATCATTTGGTATTCAGTTAATATTCTTGTAGGAAATACAAAATAAATTTCTAACAAATATGTCAGATAAGTAATTTTTGATTTTAAAAAAAGGAAATTAGGTGAAAAATATAACTTTACAATGAGAGTCAGAAAATATCAGTCACAAACAATCACAGTTTGCTAAAACATTAAAGGGGAAAAAAAGTTTTTGTTTTCTCTTTCAATGAAATATAATTAGTTTCCTCTTCTATTAAAATCTACAATAAAATCCAAATGATACATTTTAAAAACATCTCGAAAAAAAAAACTATTTAAATTTCATTTTACTAAAGAATAAATAACAAGAGAAATGTAAATATACATAATCAAAACTCATATTCAAATGTATTCGTAATGTACGAATTCATTAAACACTTTCAAAAGACGCAGATTCCTCTCCAATTTAAAAGTAGACAGGAGAAAAAAAGTCTGAGAGAAATTTCGGGGTTGATTTCATTAGGAAAGAAAAAGGAATTATTAGAAATTAACTTAATATTGATACAAAGCTATAATGCATAAATAATTCCCTCTTTTCTATACACAAGATAATTCTCTAAAAAGATTAAATCAGATTAAAAAAGAAACAACTTTAATGGGGGGGGGGGGATCCAAAAGAGTCGCCATAATTAATTGATGAATTCAAGGTCTTCCCCTTCCCTACAGTCTGACAATCAAGCTTGGAGGAAACGAGAGAGTATTACTGGAACCCGACCTTAAAATAGGAGTAGCTTCCATGACACATAACACCAGGAAATAACCACAAAAACAAATAATCCAATTAATGATCTTAACTAACTGTGAAACTACTTAAGAGTTACGAGGAAGCGTGACTAATATTTAACTTATCAAAAAATTAACCTGAAATGCTTGCAGACACTAAAACTGTTGCTCCCCCAAATTTACAGAAACTCCCGAGATTACGTTGAAGTCTCGGATCCACACAACAATCAATAAGACTTATCCGAGAACTTCCCAAAAATAGATTCCACTTCCAAAGCCAATAAATGCCTGGGCTTAGCCTACGAAGTACTCTTACTGGTTAATGAATCTAATTTTTAAGAGGAACTCTCGTCACTGCTAATTGCTATCTTCCCAACCAACAGATGTCTATTTTTCCACTCTCTCTCTCATTCTCTTTCATTCTCTCTCACTCATTTTTTCAATTCCTATTATTAGTTCCCCCTCTCCCTATACATATTTTTAATATAAATAAATATATATATATATATCTTGATCAAATTTTCAATCGTTAATAAAATACTTTTACTCATCCACCGAGTTCAAATACATTTTTTAAACTGTTTTTTTTTTTCTAATATTAATTCAATAATTAAATTTAATAAATAGTAACAAACAAAAATAATAGTCCAACACCATATATAAAGAGGACAATCCCCCGTTGTGTCTCTGTAGTACAATGGATACCATGTTGGACTTCTAATCCAAAGGTCGTGGGTACGAATCCCACCTGGGATGGCCTAATTTCTGAGAATATGATTTATTTTTACTGTACTATTTTATTGGAATAATTAAATTAAATTAATAAATAGTAAAAAACACAAAAATAACTCTCCAACACCATATATAGAAAGGAAAATGGAAAATTGCAAGGAAAATCGCTTTCTATTTTGCCACTTAATGATGTGATTCTGTCATATGTATATACATATCCCTATTAATTGTAATTATCTGATAAAAAGTAATTAAAATAAAATTTTTCTTTGTTGATATAAGTAGGAATTGACTTTAAAAAATCTTTTTTTATATATTACTTGTTATATCTTAAAACAAATCTGCATCATACGTTTTCACCGTAAGGAGGTGGCACACACAGTTAAATTCCAAGTATAAAACCTTAAGGTATCCGACTACGTTCGGAACCGTGATTTTGCAAAAACGAATAAATGGATAATATTTATGATATTTAGTGTCACTTATATTAGAACGTGTATATAAAATTGTTTTAAGAATAGTATTACAATAAAAAATTATTTAAGTACATTATTTTGACAAAAAATGAACATAGTATGACCCATTTTCAAAATATTCTCCTTTTGTGAAAAATGCTTCTATTATAACAATATTTTTCCTGCCTACAGAGGTTCAACTAGAATTTTTGAAATATATAACTTAGAAGTGGGTTTATCCATGTTTTACGACAACAGAGAGGAGAAAGTTTAAGAAAAAAACGCCGATAATTATTTGAAATGGTTGAAACTCTGAAAATAATGTGAATTTTTCAAAAATCATAGTTGAGCCTCTGTACAGAGGTCTGAGCAATATACAGGTAAAATATTATTATAATAGAAGCCTTTTTCACAAAAGGAGAACATTTTAAAAAAAGGTTATTCTAAGTTAATTTTTTGCCGAAATATTGTATTTAAATAATTTCTTTTGCCATAATGTCCTTAAAGCAATTTTATACATGTGTTCTAATCTAAGTGACACTAAATACCAAGAAAATTATCCATTTAGGCGCTTTTTTAAAATCACGGTTCCGAACGTAGTCGGATACCTTAAAGAATAT
>BMAV01024270.1:242790-258551 GCA_019973955.1 Trichonephila inaurata madagascariensis | reverse complement strand
TTTATGTACGTTAGCTTAAGATATACAGAAGTACATAATAGAATTTGGGGATTAATTTCAAAAATTTATCAATATTAAAACTTATAATCTTTTATAAAATTTATAGTTTATCTGAAAAAAAATATCTCGATGCATACTTCAAAAATTATGTTACTAACATTATATGCAAAGTTTATATATTCAGCTCAATAAGTATAACTTTTAAAGAAAAAAAAATGATTTATTATAATAATTTAATACAAAAATTATATATTTTGATATTTAGAACTGTTTTTGTTGTAAAAAAAATGTTTAAAATTTCAAAAAACAACAAGAATAAGATAGTCGCACGAGATGTAAAAATATTATGTAAGAACGAAGCTAAACTCCAAAGTGAATGGCGTTGATTTGGCGCGAATATTTCGGAAGAATGTAATCTTGAAAACCGGTTTTTTCAGCCAAATATTGTTGTTGTCAGCCAAAAGTCAAGTAGTTGTTTTTTACTGTATTCGTTCACATGTATTAAAGAATAAATGCTTTTAAGATGTGATTAACTTAAAATATATCTTTAAACCTACAATTTCTATAATACATGATACTTTTTAATAATTTTCTGTGCATTTGCATTGATTTAAATTCCAGAACATGTTGGAACTACTTTTTCAAGCGGATTGTTATATTCCCTACCTTTCCCAACGCGGCCAACTTGAGGTGAAACAGAGTATAGCCAAAAGTATTCGGACACCCCTTAAAAAAGTGGATCTGGCAGGCGAATTTATTTGATACGTAACCGAAAGCTGTTAAAGTGATGGTAGTGGTTTATCAGGTTATATTTATTCGTTTGTGAGGCAACGGATACGTCAAAAGTTCTTAGTGACTTTGATCATGGCATTATAATGGCATGCCACCTTTGTGGAAAATCAGTTCATGAAGTTTCAAACATTCTACAGAAGCCAAAATCCACTGTGAGTGATGCAATTGTGAAGTGGAAACGTCGAAGCAGTGAAACAGCAGAAGAACGAAGTGGCCAGCCAAAACATTAGAGAAAGCAACCGTAGAACTTTGAAAAGGGTACTGAAAGAAAAATCAGGAGTTCTGAAGTTTGTGATATCACCGGCCCGGGGGTACTATCTCCTCATCCACGCGATCTAGATTTGTAGGAATAAATGATTGATCACCCAAATTCTCCATAATAAATCCAATTTATTGTTATCTAAATATATATTGATCAACGCAACACAAGTCTTACTAGAGGGATAAGATCAGGAGTGATACTACGTAATTAACAATTCTAAGTAAATAGCTCCTGGAATCCTAATCATTATCTTTATGAAAAGCTATCCTAAGAATCCTTATCTGCTTTAGATTCCTTAACACACTAAAGTCCGATTTATAATTACACTTTTATAATTAATAGCTTACCAATATCTCAGTGTGATCAGCACCTCTGTTTTCGGTCTCTTCTTCTATTCTATTCTTCTATTATTCATCTACTATTATTCTTCCATTCTATTACTATCCGACTTCTATTCTACTATCCGGCTTCCATCCGACTTCTATTCTTACTCGCTCGCGAATGCAAAAGCTCCCTTATATATCTATTCACTAATCTGCATATCGTGATTTCTTCTTGAGAGTATTGGATTGAAATAATGCCATCTGGCCCCAAAGATTCCCCAAGAGGATTAGTGAGAAGACGCGATAAAGTCCGTCACAAGTTCATCAAACGGTAGTACTCGTATCAGAATCATTCGTCGAAAGTTAAAAAAAACCTGGGATTCCATGGTCGCGCAGCCACTTACAAGCCAAAACATCACTCTCTAGAATGAAAAATGTCAAAACATATGGAAAATGTTCTTTGGAGTGATGAACCTCGCTTTACACTCTAGAAGTCCGATGTAGGTGTCTGGGTTTGGTGGATGCCCGGGAAGCGCTTCTTAAGTGACTGACAGCATCATGGTGTGGGGGTGTTTTTCATAGTTTGGCTTTAGTTCCTGTAGTTGGAAACATGAACTTTTAGATGTATGTGGACATTCTGGATGATGCTGCTCTCCCAACTCAATGGAAATATTTTAGGAAAGGTCTATTTCTCTTCCAGTAGGATAATTGCTCCATTCACGCATCGAAATTAACGTAAACATGGTTTGATCAAATGGGTGTTCAATAACTGAACTAGCCTTCTCATAGCTCCGATCTAAATCCCATAGAACAACGGTTCTTAAATTTTCGATCACCACTGCCCCCCCCCCTTTATGTATCAGCGTGACATCACGGACCCACAAGATTTTGAACACTCCTCCTTGATTTTCAACATATGACTGGGGGATTTAAAAGTTCCTCAGTAATACTAAGACTATGAATTCAGTTCTTATTCTTTGCAGATGTGTTTCTACTATATTCTTTGGAAATATAATGTTTTTTGAAAATTTTACGTTATGAACAATAAAAAATTGAGTTAATAGTCTTGATCGTAAGTACATATTCTAGAAGAGTTTTTCCATTGGGGGCAATTTAGTGATCTAGTCTAGGATGGCACATATTTTCATTTTTGCATGAGGCCTTTCAGAGTCTGAAAAAGAGGGAAATCTTAACATTAAATGAGAGACCTTCGCAGACCCCCTAGAACAGGGATGGCGAACCATTGGCACGCGTGCCATTGATGGCACGCGACACAATATTTTGAGTACACCACTGGTCAAAACTGTTTGCATTTTAATTCAAAATAACAATGTTCAGCATGGAGTATTATGAGAAACCTAAGTGATCGGTCACAGTTTTCAGCGAGATTTTCTCAGTTAAAAGAATTATCGGAAACGCTCAAGTTTTTTTATGTACCTTGATGTGGCTTCATTTAATAAACTGAAGTTGTCCCAATTCTATTGGCTGTAAAAATTTGAAATGCAACTCTGATTGATTTCAAGTCTAGTTCAATATGGATTCAAAAATTTGTTGAAAGAAGGGAGACAGTTGGAATTCATTAAAACAGAAAGATTAACAAGCAGTATAAGTTAAAATGCTAGTAATGAAATTTTGAAAACATGGAATTTGATTTCAGATACATTTAGTTGTTTGAAAAAAAATGGTTCATGCTATTTTAACCATATTTTCATCTACCTATGCCTGCGAGTCATCATATTCAGAAATGAATGACATTAAAGACTCGCAAACCGTTCGGAAGATGACTCCAATTCAGCTTGCGTTCTGTGGTAAAAGTAACATCTTACAATTCCAAGTTATTTGTCATCTAATCTACCACAACAGAATTCACACTAATGTTACTTGAATTTGTGAATTACACTTATAAACAAAACATTTACTACTATAATGTGCAAAATGTATTTTTTCGTTGTAATTAAAGAGTTTTGAGTTGTTAGTATTTAGTTTTATTCTTTTTTCAATAATCACAAGTCAAAATTATTTGACGGCACGTCTATACCTCCTTAATAATCATTTCTTAAAGAAAAAATGGCACGTTGATCCAAAACGGTTCGCCACCCCTACCCTAGAAAGACGCTGTGAACCCCCAAGGGTCCACAGACCACAGTTTAGGAACCGCTACCATAGAACACCTTTGGGACGAATTATGACGCAAATTACGTAGTCAGCCAAATAGACCATCCTCACTGCCGGTCCTCACTTTCAGCTGTGATAGACATCTTAAAATCATTTCCTATGACCACCTTTCTAAATCTGGTGGAAACTCTCCAGATACGTGCAGACTGCCATCAATGCAAAAGCGGGACATTATAATATATGCCTCATGACTGTCCAACTTCGTACCACTAGGTGTCCAGATTTTTTTTTTTTTTTTTGACTAGGTAGTATATCATACAAAACTTCCTAAATAAGTAAAGAATCTTCTACAGATGTTCTGCTGATTTATCACCCATATATAGATAGAAGTAATGCATTTACTAAATATTATTTGTGATCTGTAGATTTTTAACTAAAACCTCATTTTGAGAATCGGAGGTCTATTTAAAACAACGGAGCTATGTATTTTATCTCTGATGTCTTTTATACTAAACTAAATTAATTCTTATTATCTAAAATGACAGTTGATTTCATTCACAAGAATTCTTTCTTCTTTATCTTACTGATTGCTGTGGAATAGTCTTGATATTATTTTTTGTGCAACACAAAAAGGGTCAATACACCTTGAAAAGTTCTAATTAAAGCATTTGGTATTCTTCAGATTTTATTAATAGATGTGTTGTGCATAGTCTTATGTTATAGATTAATAAATTACGTTATTGTTTTTAACAAAAGCCATGAATCAAATAGAACCAACATATGTCTTCTCTTACTTTCGGCCAAGTTTAGTAACAATACTAGATAAATAAAAAATTCGTAGAAAACTATACTATCACAAAAAATTTCATGCTTCTCTTATTCAGTATTTTTCCGTCGCAAAGACGTTATAAGATCATATTTTATGCAAACACAGAGTACGGCTATTTAATAAAATGTTGCATTACTTGGTTGACAAAGAAGTACTTAACTCAATCAACCAAATCTTCACCAAATCTTTTTTCTTCGTATACCAACCATTCTACACAGTAAATTATGTTAAAATAGCTCCGTTTATACTCTCGTTAATAAATCATTAGATAGATTTAAACATATTAACTCTCTAAAACGCAAATTCATGACAATCATTTGAAAGAGAGAAAAAATATTCTAAACCGTTGGGTAACCATGAGGAAAATGATCAGGAGCGATGAGCCTAGAATCAATGTTATCAGGACGTCAAATAAAAATACCGGCATGGGGCTTATCTTTGGATATTATGGGCTTAGTTTATTACATACTTCACTTTTAATAGGTAGAATCGGTCACCTAGCAACGGCGTCGAACGAAATCGGTAACAGCGAATACAACGGAGTGAATTTAGTTCTGTTAGGAAAGAGAGGTAAACCGGGAAACTCTCATAAGAAAGGTGTCCACGTGGCAGGTAATATTCTCTCTTCTCCTCTCATTTTAAGTCTTAGCATGAACATTTGCTAATACAAAGCACACGATTTGTGGTTTCATAAATTTTTCAACTTTATGACCATAAACTGAGTGTTAAATATTAGTTAAAAATGAATTGCAGTTGACAAATAATGAAAGATTATTTTTCGTGAATAGTGAGCTTTTGTAAACGCTTGGATGAAAAAAACTGGTTTTACCGGGTAATTTTCATGATTTTTAACAATTATCTTCCAAAATTCCTGATGAACTAGTAATTAAATTTTTCAAAAGTTAGATACTTTAATATAGATTTAACTATTTCTTCTAAATTTGATCTCGAAAAAATAAATTCTAAATTACTCTTTGAAAAAAAATTAACTTATTTTTGACATAAGTTTAGGAGGAAATAAAGAGAAAACTAGGGAAAAAAATAATAATAATTAATGTAGCTTTTTTTTTTCTTTTTTACTCACTACCCATCTCGGTTACCACAAAACCAAAGAATAGTAATGAAATCTAAAATCAATTTCGATATGCATTTCTGCACTTGATTATTGTTCCTCATAATAACGTAAGGACATGTTTATATATACATCATAATTCATTATTCTTTTACAGAGATTATGAGAAAATTAGTTGTAATTATAGTTTTCACAGTCTGTAATGAGGGTATTCATTGCTCCAAAAATCTAATTATTTGAATAATATTTTTTAAAAATTTCATTAACAACAATTTTTTAAAAATTTTCATTTTTTTTATATAAAATTCATTAAGTAATAAATTATACTTTGAAATATTTAATAAAATAATACAAGTCATTAATCTGTAAAGTACATCTCTGTTTATCTATCTATCTATCTACATAAGTATATACATGGCACAGATCTCTTTCTATCATTCGTAGTAATATTTAATTCCCAATTTTTGTATTTAGAATTAAATATTTATAAAATCATAAGAGTAGTTACCGATTAGCTCTCATTTAAATAAATTGTCTTTTGTAATTATATAAAAATATTTTTCCCTTTTTTTTCTTTCTTTTTGAAGTTTTACAGAAAAGAAAACCTTAGATGAAAAACAAGATTGCATCATTAACTACAATGATATCTAGTGTGCTGTATTCCCAACCTGATCAATATTACAACCCATTGAAAGCGGTCCACATAGCTCTCTTATCCACAGAAAACATATAAAAGGAATTATCTGCCCTTTTCCGATGGGATTTTGCTTCTTGCTTACTTAATGTGCCGAAATAAGCTGTAAGTATAAAATATTTTTTATCAAATTTTAAAAATGTACTTTATTCTAATTTACTCAAAAAATGTATTTAGAATTCAGGTACCTGAGCATTTTTCATTTCGGATTTATACAAATGTATTAGTTGCTAGACATGGTAAATTGACTTGTATAAATTGATATTTTATATATAAAAAGAAAGGGGAAAGATTAACGGAGATTTTATCACAAAATGCTTGCTGTGATGAATTCGGGGTTTTAATGACATATCCTACAGTGGAAAAGTTGAACGTTTCACTATAATGTATACATAAAATGGATTATTAAATCAAGCATTACACCTACAACTTTGCTCTGTGTGTGTGAAGTTGCTTAAGTTCTAATTGTATGCAAGAAATTTTAGAAATACAGCTAATTGTTAATAAATTTAAATATGTGCTATCAATTAAAAAATATTGCTGTTATACATTGAATTAAACTCTGTATTACTTCAAAATCTTCCATCACACCTATTAATAAACAAAACACATACATTGGTTAACAATAACTACGAACCAATCGTTATTAAATGCGTTTTATGAATTTCATATTTTTATATGAATTTCAAATTCATTATTCGTTGTATACCTATTCTTCCTATTTTTTGCGAATAAATTAAGCATTTAAATTTGATTAAATTAGGTAGTGACAAGAATTATTAAAATGCTTTTAATTACATATAATATCGATAAAAATCCATATATTTTTGTTGAGTCCTACGAAGAGAGGTAATTAGGTGTGTGTGCGCAAAAAGTTATAAAAAGGATTTCCAGATCAAGCAACTGATTTTTATCGATATATACATCAAAATCATAATCCTTTTTCCCAAATTCTTGGTGTGAAAAATTGCTTTACGTTTAGCCTATTAAAAGCAATTTCATTCTTTTCATAGTGAGTTTCAAAAAACTGGTTGTTCCTTAACTTTTAAAATCCAGTGTAATATGATAACTTAAAAAATCATTTTACGGTAAGTATTCCTAAATGCAGAGTATGTATATATAGGTAAAGATAATTAAATTCAAAAGCAAAGTTGCGCATGCGAATTTTTTTAGAGGCAAGGGCTTTGTTTCTCAAATTACAAGTCTGTTAGCACTTGGGGAAAAATGTATTAGTTTCTGAAGAATACATTTCTGCTATATCAATGACAAATATTTTAACTGGCGTTGTAGTACAAAATAAATGAATTAAAATTAAATTTCAAATATCAGGCATTACGTATTGTGGATTTTTTTTAAGATTTATTTTTTTTAAAAAAAATAATGCTTTTCATAATTGTGTGACTAATGTTCTTTCGATTTCGGTGCAAAAGTAATTGTTGTTGTTTTTATATTTAGTATGGGTATAATTTGCAATTTTTTAAATGGCTGAAGAAGTTAAGAGGCATTTTATAAGAATATATCTATAAAAAAACTTAAATATTCTTTATTATGCTAACATGTAATTTTTCCGCTTCGAAATGTAAATGGATATTTCTTATACTCTTACTTTCTGTTGAAAAGCATTTCACGGGTTTCAGGTTTACAACAAGTTTGAAAATTATATTATGCTTATTATTTGTAGTTACAACATGCTTTATAAATAGAGTGAACATTTTAATTTTTTTTTAATTATTAAAAGACAAATTTTATATTTTCTGTCAAAGAAAAAAATAAAGCACAGCTTTTCTTCTCCCGTTGTGCAATAAATCAGTGTGAGCATAATTTTAAACTTTTCTCTCTTTTTATATTCACTCTTTTTCTTAGTTATTCATTTTTATTAGGTATAATTTTTATCCTCAAGTTGAAACCGCTTACTGGTGAGTTTTGTATTAATAAATGGCAGAGTATCGTAATGATTTATATATATATATATATAAATCCCTTTATTTTGAATAAATTCTCCCATAAATTTCTTAAGTTAACTACAGATGAGCTCAAATTTTGAATATATATATAGAATAAGTGAAGACCTAAACTCTTATTTACGATTTCTTTAAATTTCAAGCCATGAAATTTGCTTTTGAATATGATATATGTGTTAAAAGCAAGCACACGAATGTTCTAAAATTACAAATGTAGAGTTAAAAGTTTCTTTTGCAACATTATTTTGCATTGTTCTAAGCAGATTCGAAATTTTTAGTTTAAATACGATGATTATTGCACAATTCTAAAAAAAAAAGTTTTTAACTGGACATCTTAAGAGCAGTTTAAGAAGCATTACTCATGAATTAACGTAACACTTGTACGCTCAAAAAAATTGTAAAAAATATAGCTATATTTAAAGTTGCATTAAATTACGTGAAATATGAAAGACAATGTATTATTCTAATTCATATCATTTAGAAAAATATGTAGATTCATTTTCGGTTAAAATAACCTTATATCATTAGATTTATGTTACAAGTATCTTATTCGCTTTAAAAAAATACTCAGATGAGATTACACTTCTGTCTACAAAAGCTTTTAAACCTGCCATTATAAAATAATATCGCTGTATCATTATCCTAGCCTTGAAATTGATTAAGTGAAGAAACTTGTCTATGAGATGTGACATTTTCTTTCGATCTAGACAAAACCGAACAATTTACTGCAATGCGATCGAATGTGCTAAACCAATACAGGCTCGTAAAACACAGACCAAAATCTTTCTTTCTTCTTGCCGTTATATAAATGGTTTGGTTTCCTACGTAATTTCTTATTTTTACGTTCCCTTTATCTCTGATATGTGTGGGTGCACGTTATACTTGCTATCGCTTTTTTTATATTAATACATCAATTGTGTTTTGGAGACTTTATCACTCAAATTGTAGTTTTGTCTGCCATACCTTTAATAATATAGCCTTAACGTGTCATATCTTTCATTATAAACTTCCATTAAATGTTACACTTCCATTTATACTTTATTGAAAAAACCGAAGTTTTTCCCTCACAAATTTGGATTTATTTATTCGAGACAGATCACGATATCTCATTTTCAATAGACACAAATATTTATTAATTGAACTTTCTGTAAAATGACTTAAAAATGACTTATGACTTAAAAATACAAACTCTACTAAATTTGTAAAAAAGTAAAAAAAAAAACTGCTTACAAAAATTTTTTGATAACAAATGAAACATTTGTATAACATTTTCAAAGCCCTTTCTTAAATCGAAAAAAATCTTTGCATATTTATCTTACATTCAACTTTTCGAAATATAATTTTATTTTAAACTAGCCGTTACCCGCCCGCTTCGTTGGTTATTTCATGATGTTATATGAATACATGTACTGTGTATATATATATATATATATATATATATATATATATGTTATTGATATCTTAGCATTAAGAATTCGATTGTATTGAAAAATATTCTTATAATTCTTGATTTGAAAAGGACAGAACTTCCAAATAATAATTTCTAAAATTGATGTAGAATCATCTTTTACTCTCTCGTAACCCCCTCCCAAATGGATTCCCACAAAACTCATTTTTAGTGGATCTCTGTTCAATAAAATAAACATGCTAGCCAAATTTCAAGTCTAAATATAATACATAATAAACGGAATTTTTTTTTATCAATAAGCTCCAGTAATCACCTTTGAGAGTTGATTTCTGTAAGATCCATTCAACAAAGCCGTTCAATTCAACAACAGAGACATACATACCAAATTCCATTACTTGTAGTTCGAACACGAGCATTTTTTATCAATACGCTGCAAAGATTCCCTCTTCCTCATAGGAGTCGATTCTGGTAAAATCTTTTCTTAGCGAATTTTCGTTTAACAAAAGTAACATGAATACTAAATTCCATTACGGTATAAGTAGTAGTTCGATAACAATTTTTTTTTATAAATAAGTCCGATCAACTCCTCTCCCCTCCCCTAATAGGAATCAATTTCCGTAAATTCCGTTCTTAGCGAATCTATATTTAAAAAATAAAAAAAAACCTTGCCAACAAAATTTCAAGTTTGTGCTTCTATAAGTTAAAAAAAAGTAATATTTATCTCTAACGCCCTTAAGCCCTCCCAATGACCCTTCAGGTCGATTCTCAAGACACTTTTCGTAGCGGATCTCTACTCAATGAAAGGAACGGGCCTACCAAATTTCTAGCATGTAGGTCTAATAGTTCAAAAGCGAGAATATATATATATATCACTCTCTCTATATATATGCATATATAACGCCTCTTTCCCCAATTTTACTAACTCAGAAAACTTCCCTGGCATGCGTCCAACCATTCCCCAAAGTTTCATCGCAATCAGATGAACGATTTAGGAAAGCATAAGAGACATACACAGACATAAACATTCATTTTTATTTACGTAGATTCAACTGAAAAATGGTAAATTATAGTCTATCTTAAGCATTTAAATAACAAACTGATAAAAAACAAATCTATATCATTTCGATTAAGCTATTCTCATCTCAAAAATGAATATGAGACACCCCTCTCAAATAAAAAAGTCAAAGTTTTCGCTTATATTATCGTTATAAACATTTAAAAAGCCATACATTACCATTTACATCATGATTAAATGAAGTTTTAAGACCATTAAAGATCATATGCCATTTATTAATTTTATAATGTAAAGTTTTATCATTATTTCATCTCGTGCGTTGTAGGTGAAAAACAAGCAAATAAATACAATAAATAACCAAATAAATATAAATATGTAACATAATCAACAAATGATTTTACATAAACATAAGAAAACATTTAAATACTTTGCTAGTTACAAGAGCTAAGACAAATATTTGAATTCTGCTTTTTGATTACCGTTATATTCACGAGGATAAACTACGTCTTTTGTCATTTCAATATTTTCTGCAATATTTTCTGTTTTACCTTTTCTGTAATTAAATATGGTGTAAATTCCATATTTTATCCCCAAAGATTTATATGCAATGATTTTATGCGTAATATATATGTTCCATATAATCCTATTTATTTATAAGTTACAGAAAATAACTTGAAATCTATTAACCATGGAAGTCTAAATAAAATCGCACAAAATTACTGTGTAATAAAGAGCTGTGTGGAATTATTTTAGTGGAAGTAAAGTTTAATTTACATTTTAATCTAGTAACTATTGATTGATTAACCCTACTTATAACCATTACTTTAGGAGGGTGTGAAGAAATAGTTAGCAAATATTTTATGTTGTAAGTTTAAAGAAATATATTAACTTTTGAAGTAGCAAAAGTAGGATGTCTATTAATCAACAATTTTGATGGAGTTTGGATTTGTGAAAACATGCAAGTAATTTGTATAAGTTTCAGAGGGTCTCTTTCTTGAAGCATTAAAGCCCAAACATACCTTGCAGCATGGTCAATTATTAATGAAAAAAAAAACTTATGTAATTGTAATAGTTAAAATCAATAACTATGTCCACCGATAATCATTTCCCCCCGGCTTATCAGAAGAGGGAACTCTATACTAATGTTCAAAATTAAGCGAATTTTCAGATCCGGTCGATTATTTCTAGAATTACTGGGAAGATTTTAATAAAATTTCGTTTGTATATGGGGTTGATATAATATGAAAACAATAACCATTCAACAGTTATAATACACACGCAGGATAGTACGTAACACTCATCGGAGTCAGGAGGTATGAAACAGTGGCTGCAGAATAGAATAAAAAAATTGGTTAATATAGTCCCCTCTTACAGATATACAAGCCTCGTACCGTAATATTACTTCGGAAACAAGAGTTTATGTGTTACTGTGGCAATTGGTCCCATTCGTTTAGCAAACGCTGTTTCAGGTCTTTGATGGTTCTCCGAGGAGGTTGCAAGTTGCAATTGCCTCTCCAGAGCGTCCCAGGTATGCTCTATAGGATTGAGGTCTGGAGACCTGGCTAGGCAATCCATCCGAGAATATCCTCACTATATATAGAAATTCATCGACCAGATGAGCTCTATGTGACTTCACATTGTCATCCATTAAAATGAAACAGGGTCAACTGCACCTCTGAAAAGGCGAGCACGGGGCTCCAAGACATATTCCCTATACCTCTCAGCAGTCACAATGCCTCTTTCAAAGGCATGGAGGTGTGTGCTGTCATCCAGTGTGATGCCTACCCAGACCATCAAGCCTCCGCTGACGTATTGGTCGATTTCTCAAACATTGGAGGGCAGATAGCGGGTCCGTAGTTCTCTTCATATGAAAGTATGGTGAGAGTCACTGGTTAGGCTGAACCGGAACTTATCAGGGTAGAGAACGAACGCTCATTGATCCATGCTCTAGCCTCTACGATCTGAGCATCATTTTAAACTGACTCTCCTGTTCGCAGAACTGAGTGGGACGGAAGCAGCAGGTTTACTTGCAAACAGCCCTATCTCATATAGTCTTCTGGAAACGGTTACCCTTATAAATCTTGTGACCGTACTCACGAGAGAGCTGAGAAGCTGTAATATCCCTGTTACGTCTCGCTATAATGGACAAATTGCGATCTTCTCTGTCCATCGTGGTTTTTGGATGACCTTGTACAGGCTTTCTCTCAAAGGATCCGGTATCCTGAAACTTTTTTCATAAATTGAACACGATGCTGAGTGTTAAATTAAATTTTCTACAAATTTGGATTTAAGACTGGTCTGCTTCTAGCTACCCACAACTCGTCTCACCTTATTCCATCATCTAAACGTTGGTAGTTACTCAGTTTTACTGTTTAAATTTTAATTTAACCAATTTCTGCAAAAAAAACATCAATAAATTGTGTGAGGTGTTCTAGTGAGCGAAATACGGATCTTGTCACGCGCTTTTATAAATCCAATTTCTCGATTAGATCTGACCCTACACACATGCGTTTGCTATTCGACGTACAAGATTTGAGTCTTTGTTTCGAAGCAGTATTTTTACATTTCGTTCAATTATTTTCATGAAATTCGACAAAATATGCAAATTCTCTTAATTCCAGTGTAGTTGCAAAAATCCAGAGCTCTTTTAGTTTTTTTTTTTTTTTTTTTTAGTTTTTTATTTATTTCCATTTTTTTAAACTTTTTTTCCTTATTCATTTGACAGATATTGCAATATTTTGCATAATTGCTACCATCTTGAGTAATACTAGACCATTAATATACAGGTGAAATTAAGTTAATCATTTTCTGCACTCCAGAATATCTAAATTTAAAATATGTAATTTTTAATAGCTTTAAAATTAATGAATGAGGTGCAACAACTTTGTATAAACTTTTCTTTTTTCAAAACAGAGCTTCATTCACTTTTGTATATTTACTGTTACTAATATTCTCATCAGTTTGACACCTTTTCATTTCATTAATTTCTAATAAATGAACAGCATGTTAAATATAGTGAGAAATAGAACTCGTTCAAAGCATATCAGCAACAACATTATTGATACTTTTTTGATATTTAATTTCTTAATCAAACTTAATTTTATAAAGATCATCGAAATAACCTACCCCTTAACTTACTAACATTTTTAACCTAAACAAGTGATGCATAACATGTAAGGATTTACAAATTTTTGCCCATATCAATATTGAAAAAATGTATTTCGTGAATCAATAATTGCCAAGCATTCCAATTCTGTTTATGCATAACTTTAAGAGCAGTGATTTTCAACCTTTTTGTCGTTGCAATACACTTTAAACAGATCCAAAAACTTTTGCAGCACACTAAAAATAAAACAAGTAATATATAAAAAAAAATTAAGTCAATTCCTACTTAGATCAACAAAGAAAAATTTTATTTTAGCTACTTTTTATTAAATAGTTACAATTAATATAAATATGTATATACATAGGACAGAATCACAACATTATAAGTGTTTATTAATTATCATTAAAGTATCGTACTGTCATCCAAAACAATCGTGTTTATAAAATTTCAGTTCAACTGAATGCTTTAAAACGTGAAAGAAAAATCTTTTCAAGTTTTGACACAAGTCGCCAAAAATGATGCCAACGTGGCTGTATTTGTAATTCTTTGAATAACTAGTTTTAATCCATTAATTTTTATTAATAATAATTAAATTATTGTATTGTCATCCAAAATAATCATGTATATAAAATATCAGCTCAATCGAGCGCTTTAAAATGTATTTTATTAACGATTAAAAATTCCACCAAGATAAAATAAATAAATAGAGAGTGTGAGCTAATAGTAGGAATGGAATTAGTTTAAAAGAGTGCTAATTATCTGTAAAATACTTCCATCTATCCACGAAAGAATGCTAAATATACTACGAATACCTTTAATTTATTTCAATAAAATGGCTGAATGGTTCACAATACCGGATCTTATTTTTTACTAAATATAATTAATAATTTTTAAAAAAATTAGCGGCATACCAAAATTTAGCGGCACAGTGGTTGAGAATCACTGTACTAGAGTAATGTGTTACTGGCTATAAGTTATCAAAGACATTTAACATTTAAAACACATCCAATACCATTTTGAGAAGCATCAACTAATAAATGAGTAGGTGCATAAGAAATATTTAAAAATAGTAACACTTCTTTTTGTTTCTTTTAAAATTATCTGCTTTATTAAATCGAACATGCATTGAATTTTATGTCTAGGAACTCAAAAAAACATGAAATTAAAAATAAAAATATTATATTACAATATGCAATTTTGTGCAGCTCAAAAAATTCTAATGAAAAAAATTTTTTATTTTGGAGAAATGTTACAAAATGTAGCCTATCTTTCGGTATTTCAACACAATAAAACATCAAAATGATTCATTAAGTACCTTAAATATGTGTTTTAAGTACTTTTTATTTTTATATATTTGCTAGTATAAATTATTTTAAAGAATTTTTTTCAGGTAAGGGAAAAAATCCATTAATACAGTGCTTCTCAAACTTTCAATATTTGCGACCCAATATTCAATCATAATTTTCATCGCACCCCCTTCTCTTCCCAACATTTAGTAACAATGTATTGAATTCAATAGTACTATGCTTTGACGCTAAGGCTACAATACGATTTTAGCCATTAAAGTGCCATCTACGTATGTGGCCACGATAGCTTAGTGGTCAAGGTATCGGATCGTGGCTGGCTTGTCACGAGTTCAAGCCCAGCACCACTGAAGACCCGCCGTGTAGGGCAGCGATGCACGCTAAATCTGTCGAGATCTCAAACGTCCTCCCGTTGGTGTGGGGTGGTAGTTAGGAGAGAGAGTGCCAGCTCGGGTGTCGTCCTCGTCCCTTGGACATGGTTTAAGATTAAGAGGTCCGTGGCCAAAACCCCTCGTGTAGCTGAACAGAGCGACGTTAATATTCACTCACTTGCCACCTACGTATATGAACGTCTCACTCAGCCAAAGCTTTAATTGCCCTGGACGCATATGTACGTCTTTCCGAAAAACGATGTCTTCTGTGTTAATTTGTGTATATAATTTTATATATTTCAAGCCCATGAGGTCACTAATAATTATTAAACTTGTTTCTTTCTTAGTATTGTTAAATTAATAATAAAATACACATTGTGCTGTACTGATATATTTATAAGTGTATTATATCACTTTTTTTGTCAGAATGTATTTTGTTTGTTTACTTTCAATAAATTAATTTTTTTTTTTAAATAATCTTTTGTTTTCAACTTTTCAATATGCTCGGG
>BMAV01024270.1:195617-237790 GCA_019973955.1 Trichonephila inaurata madagascariensis | reverse complement strand
ATAAAATGGCTGAATGGTTCACAATACCGGATCTTATTTTTTACTAAATATAATTAATAATTTTTAAAAAAATTAGCGGCATACCAAAATTTAGCGGCACAGTGGTTGAGAATCACTGTACTAGAGTAATGTGTTACTGGCTATAAGTTATCAAAGACATTTAACATTTAAAACACATCCAATACCATTTTGAGAAGCATCAACTAATAAATGAGTAGGTGCATAAGAAATATTTAAAAATAGTAACACTTCTTTTTGTTTCTTTTAAAATTATCTGCTTTATTAAATCGAACATGCATTGAATTTTATGTCTAGGAACTCAAAAAAACATGAAATTAAAAATAAAAATATTATATTACAATATGCAATTTTGTGCAGCTCAAAAAATTCTAATGAAAAAAATTTTTTATTTTGGAGAAATGTTACAAAATGTAGCCTATCTTTCGGTATTTCAACACAATAAAACATCAAAATGATTCATTAAGTACCTTAAATATGTGTTTTAAGTACTTTTTATTTTTATATATTTGCTAGTATAAATTATTTTAAAGAATTTTTTTCAGGTAAGGGAAAAAATCCATTAATACAGTGCTTCTCAAACTTTCAATATTTGCGACCCAATATTCAATCATAATTTTCATCGCACCCCCTTCTCTTCCCAACATTTAGTAACAATGTATTGAATTCAATAGTACTATGCTTTGACGCTAAGGCTACAATACGATTTTAGCCATTAAAGTGCCATCTACGTATGTGGCCACGATAGCTTTGTGGTCAAGGTATCGGATCGTGGCTGGCTTGTCACGAGTTCAAGCCCAGCACCACTGAAGACCCGCCGTGTAGGGCAGCGATGCACGCTAAATCTGTCGAGATCTCAAACGTCCTCCCGTTGGTGTGGGGTGGTAGTTAGGAGAAAGAGTGCCAGCTCGGGTGTCGTCCTCGTCCCTTGGACATGGTTTAAAATTAAGAGGTCCGTGGCCAAAAGCCCTCGTGTCGCTGAACAGAGCGACGTTAATATTCACTCACTTGCCACCTACGTATATGAACGTCTCACTCAGCCAAAGCTTTAATTGCCCTGGACGCATATGTACGTCTTTCCGAAAAACGATGTCTTCTGTGTTAATTTGTGTATATAATTTTATATATTTCAAGCCCATGAGGTCACTAATAATTATTAAACTTGTTTCTTTCTTAGTATTGTTAAATTAATAAAATACACATTGTGCTGTACTGATATATTTATAAGTGTATTATATCACTTTTTTTGTCAGAATGTATTTTGTTTGTTTACTTTCAATAAATTAATTTTTTTTTTTAAATAATCTTTTGTTTTCAACTTTTCAATATGCTCGTCCCCCCCCCCCGCAGAGTTATCTGGGGGGCGCCCCACAGTTTGAGAAACGCGGCGTTAATATATCTACTGGGTTGTTCGAAAAGTAATTTTGCTTTTTGTGTGAAAATGAAAGATAATTTTCATATAATGAATAAGTATTTTATTAAATTATATATTGTCCATTTTAGTCCAATACATTTTGCCATCTTTCCAGCAGTAGCATGAATAAAAATTTTGCTCATAAGATTTTTATTCTTTACTGGCAAAAAACTAATCCAGGTGATTTTTGACCTCCTCATTTGAAGTAAAGGTTTAACAGTCTAAAAATTTTTTTGAGAGAGGAACAAATAATAATAAGAAGGTGCTAGATCTAGAGAATATGATGGGTGTGGAAGTATCCATTCAAGCTGTAAAAGCTTTTGGTGAGTTACCAAACTAGTATGAGGTCTCGCATTATCTTAGTGGAACACTACAGCTTTTCTCCTGATCCAATTCTGATCTTTTCTTTCTCTCTCTTTCTATAATGAGGCTGCGGATTGGTATTTTTACCTTTGCAGACCTAACACATTCCCCAGGAGCTGGTATCACTTTTTAGTGCGGCACCATATTGACGATCCCAATTGCCGCAAGTAATTTTGACGCCCAGTTTCCTCCCCAGAGGGAGGCACCTGAGATCTGACGATGCGAATTTTTTCTTAGGTATTTAATTTTGCCAAGAGCGCCTAAGCCAAATGGATACTCAAGGGATTTTTTACATGCTGCATAATCATACGACATGGACGCTGTCGAACTTCTGCATCATGAAAATCCACTGACTTGGGCCGGGGTCGAACCCGCAATCTTTGGTGCAGAAGGCCAGGAAAACCAGAACCACGCCACCCAGCCGGCTGACCTTTTCTGTTCAAATGAATCATTCAATTCGTCCAGCTGATGGCAGTAATCGTTTTGTTGTCCAGTAAAAGCTAAAAAAGTACTGATTCCTTTGAAATCTGGTCTAACAGATAGCATCACTTTTTTTTTTTTTTATGAATATTGGCTTTCGAAATGCTTTGAGCTGGTTCATCTTTTTTATTACGTGATCTTTTGCATTTGGCATTGTTATAGACAACCCATTTCTCTTCCCTAGTGACGATGCGTTTCAAAAATGGATAATTTTCTTGACGTTAAAAAAGCAAATCGCAAACGTTAACGTGATGACACAAATTTCTTTCCATGAGAACATGAGGAACCCATATGTCGAGCTTTGAGGTTAAACCTAGACATTTGAAGTAGTCATGAACAGTTGAATTCGATAAATTTAAACTCTCAGCGATTTCAAGAGTTGTTATTTGCCGGTTTGCATCAATTAATGCCTTTATTGTGTCTCTATCAGCTTCAACTGGCCTTACAGAGCGTGGTGCATCTTCAACGTCAAAATTGCAGGATCAAAATTTTGTAAACCAATTTTGGCACTGGAGTACTGTCAATACATCTTCTCCATACACATCGGCTAATTTTTTTCTTGCTTGAACAGCATTTTTACCTTTTACATAATAAAAAAGTGAAATATACCGAAAATGCTGCTTTTCACTCTCCATAATTGAAAGGGCACCAACCAAAAACTACTGCATAGAATCAATTGAACTTTTTCACAAGCAAGCCTTGCTACATCAACATCAAACATATAGTTATTATGCGGCTTAAGTGAGAAGTTAAGTGTGAAAAAATACAATTAAACCTTTTGTCGGGAAAAAACGAAAGTACTTTCCAAACAACCCAATATATTTGTTTTTCTCGTTAAGCTTTAAAAAATGATATAGTTTTACCAAGAAAAAAAGGATTTAAAATCAATTCAAAAAGGTTGTCAATAACAAGCATCATCGAAAATAACATACGAATAGCTATGTATTTAAAGAAAAGTACTCTGTAAGCGCACGTGACAATTTCCCCATGTTATTCATTAATTTCCCCAGTAATAGCAGAAAATCATAAGCAGACATTTAAAATGAATAACAACCGATTTTAGATAATAAAATGAGAGGGAGAGCATCGGAAGAATCGAGGTAAGGCAGCGCCAAGAGTAAATTCTTGTGACAGTAGTGTAACGTCCAACGTTTTGTATAACTTATGGACAGTTTCGCGAGACCGGATTCATAGAGAGTGAAGGTCTAGGTCAAGTCGTCCAAGACCCATGATGGCCAAGGAAGCTTGATGTTTATCTATTAAAGGAGTGCAGCCAATTCTCAGCTGTAATACTGCAAATAAATAGAATCTTAAATCGTAACGGCTATGGTAACGGTTATACATTTACGTGGAACCTTAGAGATAGCTCTATTATCAACTCATCATAATAAATTGAACAGAGAACAATTTGTTGAACGGCTATGGTTAAGGCTTACCATGTCAGTATGACATTTAGAGTAGTCCTCTGCATTTTCAAAATTGTCAAGTACGCATTTAGGAGAGAGAATTTGTCTTTCAAAAAATGGGCCTTCTCGTTTTTCCTTTATCAAAGCTGTTCATCTATCCACAATAAAATCATGATGCTCCTTTAAAAAAGGACATGCTTATAAGTAATCTGAAGATTCAAGCTGTAAAAAATTTTCAATATATCATTGTATTCAATCTAAATAAATTAGTTTTTTTTTTAAAAAATATTAATAGAATTTTAATAGAAAAATATAATATATAGAGTTTTATAAATACAAAATTACATAGAAATAAAATTTTGGAATGGATTATTTGATTTATCAACTAGTCGCTTTATACACCTAAACAAAACAAATGAAAAGAAGTATGTATACCTAATATTGCGTGTTTATTAAACGGTTAGTTACAAATTTTATGTTATTTGAACATTCTAAATGTTCCTTAAAAGCCTCTGTAGATCATAAATCTTGATGCTGATAAAAGTATTTTCTTTTTCTGCGAAAGTGTGGAGTTGCTTTAGATAATTTAATGCACTAATGTCCGATGCTATAGTGTCAAAAAATAGAGAAAAGTTAAAATTGAACTATATTTGGTTTGTTTGGGTTTTATTAACACCCTACTGTGGATAGCTACTGGGGACGAGCTTCGTAATTCTTATGGACTTCCTGACTGGATGACTTTTAACATTTGAATTAATACCTTACTCTTCAAAATTTCAACAAAATAAAAGTTTAATTGATTGAATACTTTAGATTTTATTTTGCGAATAAACTATTTAGCGCTGGAATAATTAATAATTATTAAAAATATTATAATTAATTTTTCCCCTTCAAAATATTTGGACCAAACACAAATCATATAGTAACAGCCACAGTTAATCAAATATGAAAGTAAGATTATAGTTGAAAATACAACGACATACTAATCATGCTAACTTTCAACCTTTTTACCTGGTAATTTAGTCGGCTTTTAAGAAAATAAACAGTATTATCTTCTTCATACTATAATGCTCAGATAATTAAGTTCCATTTTTTTGAGTTATTATTATCATTTTGGTTGTACCCACTGGACTTAGTAATGCATGTTAATGATTCAAAATATATATATAATTAGTGAACATCGCTGAAAATAGCCTGCACCTGGAGCCCTTTTTAAATTAACGAGGTTCTATCGCAATTTGGGATTTATTAATAGACCTTGAAACAGTTATTCATTAAACATTTATTTCCATGTTCAAGTTGAACGTGGTGAAAAGAAACGAAGCGGCTCCGTACCGCTCAAGTAAGCACTAGAGTGTGACATATTAACTAGCTTACTAGTATAGAAGCATTTTATTATAATAAATATCATATATATATAAATTGCATTAATCATTATTTTCTTTAGTCTACTTAAAATTAAAAGCAATGCTTTAGTAAAATAAAAAAAAATTTGCGTCTACATTTAGACGCTAGTGTAAAATTCAAACAAGTACACATAATTTCCAAAAAATTATAATTGAAAAATAACTATGGCTTCTGAAGCATTTTTTTCATTTTAAAATTTTAGAAATTAATCATGTTATATAATCAATACGGGAGAGAGCATTTTTTTTCAAAATGAGAATTTGTTTGTTGATAGTTGCAAAAGTTTTTTTAAAAAATATTCATGAAAGTTACATTTTTATTCATTTTCTTAAATTACTTTCATTAACGTCATCACAGTTTCCCGTCACGGTTGCAGTTTTCTGATACTATCGCCTCTTTTTCAATTCCTACAATTAGTTCACTCTCTCCCTATATTTATTTATTTATTCGTATATCTTATTCAAATTTTCAATCAATGATAAAATACTTTTTATTCAACCACTGAAGTTCAAATACATTTTTTTAAAATTGTAGTGGATGACACTTGATGTTAATACAGTTTTTTCAAAAAAAATTAAATTTTACTTTTAATTTTAAATTTATTCTGCGTTATTTCTGACGAAGTTAGAACGAGAACCAACAAATGGCTCCAGTAAGTTTTTCTAAGGAATTTTTTCTTGGCTTCAAATATTTTTTTTTTAACTTGTAGTGGATAACACTTGATTTTTATGTTGTTTTTCATAAGTATTATAATTCATTAATTAAATTCAATTAACTAAAATGAAATTTTTCTTTGTTGACCTAAGTAGGAATAGACTTTAAAAAAAATTTATGTTACTTGTTATTGTCATCTTAAAACTAAACTTCTTGTATTAAAATATCATATATATAATAAAAGAAGAGATAATTCTATACTTTTTCATACATTGTAAACTTAGATTCAAGATATATAAATTATTTTTATTTTAAACCCCTAATTTTGTATTTTTTCTCCCTAAATTGGAATAAATTAACAAATGATTATTATAACTCAAATATATATATATATATATATATATATATATATATATCATAAAACAGAGGAAATTTGTATACATAAGTAATTCAAGCAATGATTGATGAAAGATGTTGATAATTAAAAATAATTAATAAAATGCAGTGAAATAGTTGCAGTTCACTGATTTGTAAATTTTCTTAGCTCTGTTACATCATATTTAAGCTATACTGATAATTTACTGAGGTAAATCTCCTTCCCTTAACTTTTTATATTTAACAATTTATTGAGTTTCTTTCAGCTTAGCTCATAAAACACGTTTGCTCTATGAAAATCTATATTTACTATAAAAAATATGTATTTCATTCAAAAACTTTACTTTATTAGAAAGGAAAAAAATGTAATTTGAATTTATTGCTTAAAGACTACGAGATTAAATGTCAACAATATAAATTGCATTAGACATAGGATGTAATGCAACTCGAGGAATTTCCTGCTTAACTTTTGCTTAAGTTAAACTGAGAAATATATTCAATTAAAAGCCACAAAACAAGCTTTAAGAAAACGTGAATGAAAATAAGACATCTATACGTTACTTTGCGGAAGGTGTTGAAGGGAGGAAATCTCTCTTCACCATCTCGAATACCCGATACCTGAGTTGAAAGACATTAAAGAATACTTATGTTTGAGGATCGTGATACATTTGACATTCTTCCGAATATAAACATAATTCTATTCAATTTTTATGAACTAACATATTAGAATAAAGCAAGGGGTCACACACACACACAAATTTCCAATCAATTTCAGCAACTAGGAGCAACTGTATATTTTGATTTTTAATCCATTCAATAATCCCTTAAAATTTATATTATTTTGGAATGGAAGTTAATCGTTATTAATATTGAATCAATATGTTTCAATGCCATTTTTCATAACCAAAGCAGTTAAAACAGAGTTTAACAATTTAATTAATTTTCTCATACTAATAAGCATGTGTGTGTGTATGTGCTTTTCTTCGTCTCTTCTTTTATATATATATATATATATATATATATATATATATATATTTTAATCTTTTGAATAGTTTTTCTAATTGAAATATTTCAATGTCTTTCATGTTGAAGGAAATATTTCAGTTAATTACAAATACTCTCTCATAGTAGTTATAATTTATGAATATATTTTCGTAGTAAAATATATTTATTTAGGTACACACAAAAAAGTAAAGCTGCTCGCTTTTCTGAAATTTCCAAAGCCCCGACTGTTATTTATTAATAAAATTCTGCTTTTTAGCTAATAATCAATAAGCAAAATATAAATAAACTATTTTCACTTATACTGAATTGTATAATTGCCATGAAATTTGGTAGCAGTGTAATGAGGACATATTTGTCTATATAAAATTCAACTAAAAAAACGAATTCTCGGTTATTGTTGTCCTTCCCGAAGGAAAGGAAGGAAAGTTGCCAGAGCCTGAGACGGTTGGACACCTAGATGTACGCCTGTCGTAGCACCATACAGGAGGCAGTACGATTTTTTTAGCTGGGTTCCAACCCAATTTAGAAGAACACTCTGGGGGGTCATGGACCTCCCACCTCTCTTCCCCTGCCACCATCCTCACGAGAGGACTTGCGTCTTGACGGCTATTTAGAGTACCCCCATGCCGCATAGGCATTGTGACGTTTGAGATGAATAACGGTAACATGATGTTGATTAATTTAAACATTTAGTTTACTTACGTCACAACTATTATTTACAGATTATACATTGAATTTATTAAACTTATTAAAGAATTATTAGAGTTCAAATGATGTGGTTTGTGAGGGAGGAGCTTCTTTGGAGAGGCAAATGAAAATGGAGCAACTGCTCAGATAATATAGTGGATTAGATGAGGTGAACCTATTCTCTTTGGCAAACACGCGCTCCAGATTTGACATGCTTGGATTTCCTCTTCTGGGGGCACAGTCTACAAAACTCCCATTGAACCTGATGAAGATCTGATGGCCAGACTGCCAGCTTCTGCTTTAAATGTCCATGACATGCCTGACATTTTTCCGAATGTACGTCAATTCATGTATCGCACATTGAATCTTATATCATTGTCGGTGGTCACTCTTTCGAACCCCTATTGTAAAAAGTCTGACCATTAAATGCTCATTTCATTTTGACTTTCCGCATCTTTTTCCACTTATCTGTCATTAAAACTTATTTACGTGCTAGCACTTATACGCAACGTTTCTATACCAATATTCCTGCACTTTATGCATATACTACTGGTCAATAAAATCGTAAAACCTGGAAGAAAGAAAGCAAATAACAAAACTTTATTAATTGTACGTATACAGCATCGTAAAAAGAAAACATGATTAAATTTCTATACAATTTGGGGTCTAAAATTAGCACACACATCTTAGAGGACAGACACGGGCTAGTCATTCCATACTGCTTCATATCAACTCCACACTTCATTAATCGTAGTGTTAGAAGAGCAATAGCAACCCGGTCTCTCAGCAGGCCATCATGAAATGTTTTCAATGGGTGAAAAATCTGGAGAACATGTTAGACAGGACAAAAGTCGAACATCCTCTGTGTCGAGTAGATCAGGGCGCAACAGGCAACATGTGGACTAGCGTTATCTTATTGAAAGATAACGCCTTCGAGACTTTAAAAAAGGGCACAAACACCATCCTTCAAACCTGAAAATTGTAACGCTGGCTGTTCACATTACAAACGACGTGAAAAAGATGTGCCAATAACTCTAAACAATAACACTCTGTTTATGCCCCGTATCAAGATATCGAATGTAAGAAGGCCACGTGCAATTTTTGCGGTGCCTTCAGACAGGGATACGTCCATCATAATGCTGCACGTAGAACGGGACTCGTCTGAAAAGACGACATGATGCCGCTCCTGTATCCAGTTTTATAATCGAATGCACCACTGTCCGACATATTTCTATGTTGCAATGGCAAAAGAAGTCGTATTAATGCTCCAAACATCTTCGCACTGTCCGTGCGGATACTTGTAGCTCTGTAAACAAGCCCACTTCTGACTCGAGGTCCGCGATGCATCTGCACCAGTAACGCACACAAGGGGGGGGGGGCTTGAGTCCGGACCCCTTCCCCCAAAGCCCTTGACATTTTTTTTATTGATTATAACCCTATGTATATATTGAGTAAAATTTAATTAAGTATTTGTTATTAATAATTAATTTTATTAATTAATGCTAATTATTTATTCAATGATTAATTTTTTACTGTTTTTTGTCCATGGAAATCGACAAAATCAATATGTTGGATGGCGAATTGGAGCATGATACGAGAATAGTGGGCTTCCGACCCAGGACCTCCTTTCCTTGAAAAATTCCTGTATGCGCCACTGATCTGCACAACCTTGCAAGATCAACTTAATAACATGTATGTCTTTTAGGCAGCTAAAAGCTGTTGAGATCTTGCATTGAGTTCAGTATAACCATCCTAAGCCTTCAATTGAATAATTACATTATAGCTGTTGGATTCCGACTAGGCATTGCAATATCGGATCAAAAGTTCAATACCGGTATTCGGTTTTTTCGGTCTTATATAATACCGGTAATAAAAACTTTAGAAAAAAAAGGAAAAATACAGGTGTTTCTTTGCTTTATTTGCCAGTTTTATTAAAAAGTGTAACTATCGAAAAATTAATTTGTAACTTTTAAATTATAACAGTATATAAATAATCACAAAAAAGTAAAAGAACATCTTGTTTATTTAAATCACAAAAAAAAGTGTAAATATCACTATTCAATCTGTGGTACTATTGTAAATTTTTGAAATGTGATCTTAAAAAGCAATGCATTAATTGTGCTGTCATTTAAGCCCTACAATTTCTTTCACTATTGGCATTACTGTCTTCATCATCTTCGATAACTGTACCGGCCGCGGTAGCCGAGTGGTATAGGTATCGGATCGTGGCATGCCTTGTCACGAGTTCGAGCCCAGTACCACTAAAGACCCGCCGTGTAGGGCAGCGATGCACGTTAAATCTGTCGAGAGCTGAAACGTCCTCCCGTTGGTGTGGTGTGGTAGTTAGGAGAGGGTGGTGCCAGCTCAGGTGTCATCCACGTCACTTGACCATGGTTCAAAATTACGTGGTCCGTCGCCAAAAGCCCTCGTGTAGCTGAACAGTGCGACGTTAATATTCACTTAATACACAACCGCTGCTTAACTTTCCTTTTATAAAGAGTATAAGGTGCCGTGTGGTTTCCTGTGTTGTTCGATTGCTCTAAAATGCTAGCCATTTGACTATTCCAGCATCTTCCTTTCGTGCTGATATTTGTATCATCTCTTCTTTATGGTGTTGCACACTTATGGCCACTGTGTATGTGCGCGTGCGTGCGTGCGTGTACGTTAAATATGCCTTCGAAAAATTATGCACCTATAATGATTCATTTCTGGGAGATACAACCAGGAGATGGGGCTATTAACTTTATATCTATGGGTAATTGGAGATGCAAAGAGTCCTTGAAATAAACATTACAATTTGGTTGGAATGAAAACTGTTTCAGTCACTTGCAAAATTAAGATTTGGAACTCGATAGTACTTTTCAAAAGAAAGGAATTTCTTCTTCTCTTTAATGAAGTTAATTTTTCCGGAGAACAAATGTAAATGTATAATGTCTCACAAGATGTCCATACCCAAGATGCATGAGTCAATAGCCCTTTCGACATAAACACTGGACCCATATTTGAAAGGTTCGTCCATTTTTTTTCATTTTGTCAAGAATTACAGTATTAATTTGATTTTGGAAAGAGTATATAGAAGCAGCTTTTTCAGTTGCCTAGCTATGTCAATTCTTAATAGGATCTCAACGCCCCCATGTCATTAGCTTCTCCAATGTATAATTCATTACTTCCTCCACACAACACTAAAACTTGAAACTTCTCTTAATGGCCAATCACAGGAGAAGCTTTCCTTTCGTATAAGACAGCCTAAACTCACAATAACTTCCTTGATTTTTTAATGGATTGCCTCTCTCGGCAGCTGAACAGTTTCAATTACATCTTCAACACGTTAAAACCGGTTAACGACTAAAAGTAGTCAACTTTCTTGACTGCTCCTTGATTTCCTTAAAATGATTTTCAAATTTTAGATGCCTAAAATGATCTGTGGTTTCTTCTGAATTATTTTCTAAGGTTCTTGCTCTTTTAATATTCCTCTATGCGAGTTAAAAGTCTCAAACTTGACAAGTAGGAGGTTAGCGTTCAAACCTTCAGCTTCAACAAACCAGTAGTAGCCTGTTGCGTTTCCTCATTTTTAATGGCATCAATGAAATAGTCAGTGGCTAAAGTATCCTGACCTTCTGAAGGGCAGTTAAGAAAAGCCTCTTCATTAGTCTCTATTCCTGCGGCTTGTTCCTGTTAGCTTTCCCCAGGTTTCTGTTTTCCTGCCTGCAAATCAACCTCGTAGTAGTCGTTCAAATGTCTATCGCTGAAAAGATATTCCAGAACCTTCTCAGTGGTGTCAAATTTGTTAATATATGAAACCTGTAGCACACATTTCATTTGCTTGACCTCGAAGAGCTGCTATGAGTTATTTTGCTCTTGTTCTATTATCCAAGCTATTAGCTTGAGAAACAACATCTATGTCTCTATGTCTTGAATACAGCATTGCAAGTCTGTCTCTCGTCGGTACAGAACTTGGTCATTGGACGAGATATATGCTTTCTGTCGTTGATGTAATGTTAGCACAGTATGGGTTTTCAGAAATTCTAGACGTACTTCAAAATTTTAGAATTGTTTTATCTTTTCTGCAGTTTCTTCAACTTTAGTTCGTCGAATATTCATTTTTTCTTTTTCTTGTTTGACTCCATTTCTGATCTGTGATTTATATCTAATATCATCTCTTCTTGTCCAGATTTCATTTCTAGTAATGTCCATTAAAGCTTTAAGTTGCTTCTTTATGGCTTTTTATTTAAAGCGCAAGTCCCTGGCATTCACTCCCATACCTAACTCCTGACACCGAATATTACATAGTTTAACGTCTTTCAAGTATGAGAAAGCTATACTCTCATTTAACAGGTACGTCGCTTCGAATTGGTAAATGAAAACTTATTCCAGAATTATAAAAATTTTAAAAGAATTTCTTCTAAAATTAAACAACTATCAGCCCTTCTGGTCTTCAATGGCAATACGGCTCGAACTCAAGACACGCCAGTGACGAGTCCATGACCAGTAGGCTACCACGACCACATGTGAGTGCAGTTCAAAAAACTTGCCTGTTTCAAGATGGATAAAGGATTAGCTAAAAAAATGACGGAGAGGCAGGGGATCGCACAAATAAGCAACAAAATGCAATGGTGTAGGGATTCGCCGAATTGGTTCGTTGACACCCATTCTCCACGGCCCATGTTTATAAACATAAGCCATCATCAGATGTTGCTTCGGTCAACCGCCAAACCATCCACAACAAGTTGCAGGTCAGACGGCAGCACGCATAGTAGTCAGTCACTCGGGCTTCTTTAAGACCTCAGCATAAAGCTGCACACCTGACTTGGTGTCAACGTTTTCGTCGATGGGCCAACAAACGAGTACTGTTTTGAGATAAACCCCGATTTCGTTTGTAGAGAAATGAGGATAATGAACGTGTGTGGCGACTTTCTGATGAACATACTCTGCTAGCCCATATCGTCGAACATTAAACCACCCTATGATTCACGGTGTGGTGTGATATCATGTTTGGACATCGAACAACCCTTATGTACACAACCGACAGTTTAATATCAGACTGACACGCTACCTAAACAAAACGTTTTGCCTGTAATTCAACCATTTGTTCAAGTCCCTCCCCCTGGCACATTAATCCAACAGGAGAATGCTTCTCCATGTCGCACGACGAACTCCTGAATGGAAGCGACATCCTTCGCTGGTCAGCAGCCTTACCGATTTTTTTCCCACTGAACATGGCGAGACCTTACTGGATGTGGGAAGCACAAGGCACAATAGGCATATACGGTAGGCCTCACGGACATGGTGGGGGCTGCGGTAGCCCAGTGGTCAAGGTATCGGATCAGGGCAGGCATGTCATGAGTTCGAGCTCAGTACCATCAGTCCTCCCATTGGTGTGGTAGTTAGGAGAGGGGTGCCAGCTCAGGTGTCGTCCGCGTCACCTGATTAACGTCGCAGTGTTCAACTACACGAGGTCTTTTGGCGATGGACCTCGTAATTTTGAACCATGGTCAAGTGACGAGGATGACACCTGAGCTGGCACCCCTCTCCTAACTACCCCACCACACCAACGGGAGGACGTTTGAGCTCTCGACAGATTTAAAGTGCATCGCTCCCCTACACGGCGGATCTTTAGTGGTACTGAGCTCGAACTCATGACATGTGCCTGTCATGATCCGATACCTTGACAATTGGGCTACCGCAGCCCCCACGGCACGTCTTCAGAGAAAGCAGGACTCGAATCTACTACTTGACAATACCAACCATAAACTTGATTAATCCGGATAAAGGGGGTCTAAGTTGTAGGAATTAATGAAAGTTATTATTAAACAAAATAAAACCTACAAATTGAGCACACTTAGCTAAACACTCTGTACAGTAAAAAGCATACATTTGAAATTAAGTTAAAACAAAACGATAAATAATTAATTATTAAAGAATTCAAATCAGTGTATTATTTACATATTAACCCCTTGAGCGATCATTTTTTTTTACCCAAAATACTACAAAAAAAAAGGAACATTTTTTTTTACCACTTAAAACCAAAATAAAATTTCTGCCTTCATCAAAAAAAAAAAAAAAAATGCCCGACGAAAAGCTTTTCA
Source organism: Trichonephila inaurata madagascariensis (assembly GCA_019973955.1). Classification (NCBI taxonomy): domain Eukaryota; kingdom Metazoa; phylum Arthropoda; class Arachnida; order Araneae; family Nephilidae; genus Trichonephila; species Trichonephila inaurata. The sequence goes on along the minus strand of BMAV01024270.1, from coordinate 223,895 downwards.
ATACCATAGACACTCGTCACCTTTTCAAAAATACTAACTCTAAATAATACACCAAAAGAATTTTAAAAAAGCACAAATCAAAGAAAGAAAATATCAGTGCCCGTGCAGCATACGGGCAAACCAGTTGCGGTCAACTTTCGGTAGCCCGTATGTTGTACGGTTAAGGGGTTAAGTCAGAAAGAACATGCCACTCCAGGTTCAACCTCACTGATTGCATTTGTTGATTTGAAAAATTGACCGATTTGTTGTAGTTGTCTTCCTTTGGCGTTATTTCCTTTTACAAATAATTAATGAAGATGTTTGAAATGTTCGTAATAACCAACCGTAGTTCCATTTCTACTCTGTCTCATCAACGTATTTTATCATAATATTCAATTTATCCTTCATTATGTTTAAATTTCGATTTGTGTCGTCTGCTTCATGTCCCTTCAAAACTTTCTACTCCAAACACTTTCAGCAATTTCCTCCACTGTTAAAATATAAACATGTGAATCCTGTCAACTTCCACACACACAACACAGCTTTTCATTTAAGTTTGTTTACTATGAAATTTTTTAATGGCTGTCTGATTTAAGCGATATTCGGTTTAATAGGGCACTGATTTTGATACAATTTCATTTAATACTAATTAAAATTCTTGTTTTATATATTTTTATTTAAATCTTTACCACAATGCTAATTTTCTAAATGTCAGCTTAATTTCATTTACCGCGTTAAAAGTGTTTTGGCCCCTTTTTTCAGATTTGAGATTCCTAGAAAAGTTTCTTAATATCTTACTCAGCGATTGATATCAAACTTTTCCCTAAAACAACCTCGCAATTTCGAAGAGAACCTTTACTTCCCTTCACACACACACACACACATTTTATCCTATGATTTTAACATTTCTGCTATTCTATTTTAATTCTCTAGCTGAAAGGATGTGTGAATTCTTCTCTTTTTTTTAATTGTAATAAAGAACGACGCAAAATGGTCACTATCTTTGCTTGAAATACATTAAGCAAACTCGTTTTATACTTGGCTTTTTCCATTGTCGCGACTATTTTCAAAATATATATAGAGAGAGAAAGAGGGAGTGTATGAATATAGATATATACATACAGTCGAACCTCTATATTGCGAATTTTTCTATATAGCGAACTTTTTTCTGGAACCTTGAACATTTCACGATTTTCTTCATAAAATAACCTCTATATAGCGAAGAGCATTTTCTATATAACGAAAAATTTTTCTTTTGCGATTCAATTTTTGTTCTCCCTTTTTTTAAAAGTATTTCTGAAAAAATTTCAAGTGTTATTCTCTCTTTAATACATTTTATGGTGGTCATAAATCTTGAACTGGTTTTATTAGATCCTAACTCGCCGAGAGCAATAGAGTTCTCGATGTTTCATCCACGAAATGCAACCTTTAACCTCCCCATTGCCTAGTTCACTAGAAACATCTTCGATATCCTCTTTCACCCTCAGTGGAGTTTAAACGTGTTCTAATTATAAAATAATGTATGTTTAATATTACTTGTATGTTTTAAATTATAAAATGTCCTTAAAATTCATGAATTTTAGTATAAAATTATTTTCTTAATATTGAAAATACAGTGAATTCTTGTATTTTTTCCCCTTTCTTTTTTGGTGGGCAAGATATATAAAATAAACATATATTAATTTTAAAAAAAGGTGTGAATAATTTCTTTTTTTCTTTATAGTGTTTATGAATTTAAAATTTGTATTATGTGGTTTATAAAGTATATTATAAGATGAGAACCTCTATATAACGAATTTTCCATATAACGAACTTTTCTCCGGGATTTAGCGACTTCGTTATATAGAGAGAGAGATTCGACTGTATATATACTCTTCACTATAACATGCATATCAACTAATACTTTTTTCTTTTCAGATTAAGAAGTTCTGCAATAACATCTAAAAGCCATGAGAAACTGCAAATCGTATTTGTTATATTAATCTGTTCAATTTTTCTATTCATAATATGTAGTGAACTGTACATAGTACAACATTCAGTTCAAATTTTCAGCTTCTACCAGTACAAGAAACAATCAATTAGCACAAATAAGCTTATTCTTGCTATAAGGCACAAAATACTAGAAATCGAGAAAAACTTAGGAATTTCAGAAAAACGACACAATTCTTCAAATAAAACCAGGGACAAATCATCTGAAACTCTATCGGAACATGATGAATATCATAAATTTCTTTCCGATTCCAGAAAAAATACTAATACAACGTTTTTCTTTTTTAATAGCACAGAGACCTTTCATAAACTATTTTTAACATGGTTAGATACTCGTACAAGCTCGTTACCTTTCGAGATTAATTTTACCCTGGATCACAAGCACATATGTGAAGAGCAAGGACAGAAACTGTCTGTTCTTATAGCTGTTACATCATCTGCAACGCATTTGGAATCTAGAGCTGCAATCAGGGAAACATGGGGTGGATTTGCTAGAGAAAAAGGAGCTAAAGTAGTATTTTTCCTAGGAATACCAAAAAACTCTAGGTATCGAACAAGAATATGGGATGAAAACACAAAATTTCATGATATTATACAAGCAACGTTCTTAGATACTTACACGAATTTAACATTGAAAACTATATCAGTTTTAAAATGGATTTCTGAAGCCTGTTCTTTTGTAAAATATGTTCTAAAGGTAGATGACGACATGTTCATAAATGTGGAGAATTTTTTGAACCTTACAGAGATGAAAAACCACTCAAAAGCAATCATGGGGGAATTAGCTCATGAATGGCATCCAGTAAGAAGCAGCAAAAATAAATGGTTTACTTCCTATACTGACTATCCTTTTAATGTTTATCCAGATTTTGTTTTCGGACCATCATATCTGCTCACAGGGGATATCATTAAATTGCTTTATGAAGAAAGCATACAAATGAAAACATTTCATCTTGAAGATGTATATATAACGGGATTTGTAGCAGAAAAATTAAATATAAAAAGGATAAATCTTCCTGCAATGTTTAATACACCAAGAGATTTACAGCCATGTAATTTTAAAAATCTGTTAAGCAGTCATGGTCATACCCCGCCAGATATGAGACGTCACTGGATGTGGCTTACTAGAAGAAATTTTAAATGTGACTCATAACACAGCATTTTAAAGTACATTTTTTGAAAGCAAAGTTATTGTAGTTAACATAAACTGTCATTAAATTTAAGATTCAATGACTATGTCTCATGAAATTCAAACAAACTGGAGGGAGGGGCATTGAAGTGACTGCAATCACAAACTCAAATGAAACATGTAAAGACTTGTTTATTAAATATCACAATAAACTGCTTTATTCTTGTCTTAGATTTGACAACAATATATTAACTCTCAAAAGACAATTTTATATTTAACTTAATACATGATGCAACAGAAGAAAAAAATAGAAAGCAAATTAAGACAAACTTTTCATATTAAGTTTCAAGTAAATATTCAAAAAATTAATTTTTAAGAAACAAACATTAACTATGCATTAATAATACAGCAAAATCAATTCCTTCCTTATTTTATCCCTTCCCTGTAATATCATTATATAAATAAGACATTCAATGTTTAATGTTTTTTTAATTTGGAAAAGCAAAATGAAAATATATATATATATATATATATATATATATATGTTTTTAATTAAGATGTAAAAAACATTCATCAAAAAAATTTTTTAAAACTTTTTTATTTACATAAGCAAAGAAATTAAAGTAGATAATAGCAAGACACAAGTCAGCTTTATCAAATTCCTGATTTGATTAACATGCTCCATATTTTTTTCTTTTGCACAAGAGCTAAAATAACAATCAAAATATAAACATCAAAAAACATATTTGAGTAAAAAAAAATGCATAAAATATAATTTCTTTATTTGGTAGCTGCCTACAGGAATAAACAAAAGGTTCTAATACAAAAAGCTATATGAAAGCAAAAATAAATATCAATATGATAGAATAAACTAAAAAAAAAACATATTTCCATATCATTTCCTCTTTAAACAAAAAAAAAAAAAAAAAAAAAATGTGAGCTGACTAGAAATCAAGGCAGACCAGCATAAACAATCTTTATGAACTTAAAAAGAATGCACTAAGTTCCAAAATGTCAGAAAATATTCTCAAAACATATATAACACTTGACAAAAAGTCTAAAATAAGATTTTAAAAAATATTCCCCCAGAAATTAAGTTCTTAGTGTATATTTAAATCAAAAACTATGATATATATTTCCCCTTATCAGTGACTGCAACTTTCCATCAGCAATCACTTTCCCCACTGCAATAACTCTAAATTCAGAAGCTTTATAGACACATTTGACAAAATCGAAATTTTTATATTTGAAAAAAAAAATGTGATTAATGCTTTATGCCTATTTCTCCCAAAATTTACTTTCTTGTAAAAAAGAAAAAAAATTTTTAAAGAAATAACATGCTATATTAATAGCTGTAATCAACAACAATGTAACTATTAGCATTACTACTTTGTTAGCTGCAATACTTTTATACTCTTTATAGCAGTGGAATTTTTAAAAATATTTCAAACCAAAAAAAATCAATTTTTTTTCAAGGAATTGTAAAAGACATTTAAAGAAAAGATCATAAAAATCTTATTTCAGAACTTAGGACTTTTTAATCCCGGATTCTATTTTTGTTTATATAACTAAGCTATAATCCCCCAAAACAATTACTTTTATATAAACAGATTGTTAAATTTGAAATAAGTTCAATTGAATTATATATGTCTTTGTACACTTATTAGCACAATAAAGCATTAACAGTTATAACTTTTTTTTAAAAAATTATCTTTTATAAACCTCAAAATTGATCTTAAGCAGATTAAATGATGAGTCAGCAATTCAACTGCATTATAACTATCCAAATATCCAACCAAAAATACGAACCTAAGCAGAGAATAGCTTTTACAAAAAGCATAAATATATGCCTAATTTAAGTTCATTATGCTAAAAAAGTAAGAGTTTTCTCATGTTACATTTTATTTGCAACATCCAAACTTTTCATACTATTTAAGATAATTCACATACTTGCCATTCATAATATCAGGCATGTTAAAATAAAGGTTGTTCAAAGAGAAAGCCTTTTTCTTTACCCCCCCCCCCCCTCCTTCTAGCATAATAAACATTTGTCTAACTCATATTTTCAGGCATGTTAAGAGGAGAATATTTATAAGTATGGAAATATATAAATTTTTCTCAGTTTCATTTCACTACAAAAAGAATACAATGATAAACATTAAAGAAGTATTATTCGACATTAATTATCAAAAAGCCACTTTACATTAACAATATGACATGTTACTTTCATTCACATCAAACCATAGAAGAGGGGATCAAATATTTTTTTACCTTTACAGGCTGATTGCTTAAATACTTCACTATGACCTGAACAAAGTAAACAAATAATTAACCTTGCAATAGAATTTTACATGATCAGATTTAATCATTATTTCAACTCACCAATAATTTTTTTTTTAAAGCATAAATCAAAGATACATAAATATTTGAAAATTATACCAACGAGTTTTAATATAAGACACAAAAATTATAAAATACTCAACATGGTTTTCCAGCCTTTTGTCATACAGATAATATAAACATATTCTGCCGATATTTATCTCTTAAAAGTTAAGTTAAAAATGGGTAAAAAACCATAAAATCCAATGTTCTCATTTTAATAAAATAATTATCCTAGGCACTTAATTCTTATTTCAACACATCCACTCCCTTAACAGTTTTAACATTGTTAAAAACTTGTTACATTTCTAAACAAAATTCTAAAAATTTTAATCAACAAATTTAAAGCTCTACAGCAAACAAAATATTGAAGCTACTTTCAAGTACATGAAAACATGTCTTTTACAGAACTTCTACAATAGCTCTGAATATATTTTCACACTAATTTTCAAAGAAATACTTTAAAAAATGTTAATTAAAAAATAGCAACAGTTTCAAATTAAGAAATGTAGAAAATGGAACAATTCTACAACAATTTATTTCCTCAATGCAAAAAATTACATAAATCAAAATATTAGTAACAAAAATGAGATAAATAAATATACATTTTAAATGTGGAATCCTCACATCTCTTATTAGAACAAATGAAATAACACTGTTAAAAATTTAATGTGAAAAATTATAAAAAGTATACATCTAATATTATTTCTTTAAATATTAAAACTAATAAGGTCTCATAATTCAGAAAGTTTTTAAGTGATAAAACTGTATCACAAGTAAAAAATACCCCTTCCTCAGGAAGAAAAAAAAACATCATAAGCAATGTTAACTCTTTACAAATCACATTTCCTTGATAAACCATCAACTAAGAATCTCACAGAAATTCACATGAGTCCAACATATCACATTTATTAATTATACTATATATATATATACCTCCAAAAGAGTTCCAATAAAAAAAGTTTCATGCACATTATATGACACTTTAAAAAAAAGTCAACTTTCTACTTGCATATATCTTAAATTCAGTTCAAAGTTTGACCCATCCCTCTTTTTGTAATCTCTCAGCATACAGCAAGCTCACTTTTTATATGAACTTAAAAATAAAAAAAAATCTTTGCAACAACTTAAACCTCAAAACTAATGAATGTATAAATAAAATAAACTCAAAATTTTGTGATTATATCCATTGTGTAAAATTTTGCTCTTTATTCCTTTTGATTCAAATTGTAATTTTACCTCTTTTTTTATAATTATAATTTGGTTTAGGAATTCAAGAGCTAGGTTAGGATCAAAATACTGCTATTTAAAAAAAAAGACATCAAAAGTCACAGATAATACTATCACATGCATGCACACACACACAGTACTGTATATCTTGTGTTATAAATTTTCATACAATTAAATTATCAATTATACATAGAAAATGCCCTAATACTCACTAAAAATCAATGAACCACCATCATTTCAAACTTTTTGAGCATTTACTGTTCAATAAAAAATATTCTCAAAAGCATTACTTTACCTTTATACAACAGAACTTCTTTTGTATTGGATTACAAATCAAATTTTGAAATTCGTAAATCACTCATACATAAAAATTGGATAAGAATATTACTATCCATTACAAGTTCTCAAAAAAGGGGGAGGCATGCACATATTTCACTAATGTTCGAATTTCTTTCTTCTTCTCTTAAAGTGAAAACAAAGGAGTTTGTATAAATCAAGCACACTTGCAAAGTAAATGCTCTAACATACTGTTGAGAGGATACTCTCTTCTATACATTTTTCTTTTAATATAACTATTCAACATTTCAAGTACCCAATGAACAATTAATATAATACCACAATACAACTAATATAATTCCAATGCAAACTGTAACATAAACACAAACTATTTAGAAGAAACTAATCTCTTCCACTTTGGAATGTATTTGAACTAACTTAAGATTAAATATCATAAACAAAATATACAGTATCAAGCAAGTAACAAGAAATACAACAGCAAACTTTAATACTGGTAAGAAAATTTAATGATAAAATATTTCATAATTCCTCTCCCCCCCCCCCAAAAAAATAGACATAACAAGAACGAAATTTCAATTGCAATACATTTTATCGTACATTACTTTTCCATCTTTTTCAATTCAATTAACTGAAGACCAAAGTATTAGAATTATAAGCAGAATCAAAGATGATTTAAAAAAATACATGTTTCTCATTTTATACATGGGAAAAAATATGCCTCCAACCTGTTTTAAGATATATCTATTAAAAAGAAAGAAAACCTATCAACAGAAGTGTTTGTAAAATAATCGCTTTCATGTAAAGGATTATTTCCACAGCAAATGTCGAAAAATAGATCCTAACCTTAAGGAGAATTCTACAAAAATAATTAAATGTTTTCAAAATTTGATAGATAACAAAGAAAAATTACATATACGCATTTTATCCATAAAAATTTTAGTAAATTAATATTTCAAAAGATGGATGTAACCTACTTCAAACTATCAATGAACAAAATGGCAAGTTTAAAAAATTATGTGACATGAGTGTATGAAATAATCATAAGTATCACATGCAAAATCTATTTTACACAAGTATCAATCACTTGTTTATATACATTAAATACATAAAAGTATATGTATATATTCATTAGGCAACAAGAACACAAATATTTTATCATGTAACAAGATTGTCATAAATCGTAAGGCAATTAAATGTAACAAGTTATCAAGGATAGGAAATAGCTATTTAAGCCAGACTATACCTATACAAAGAAAAACATATTTCAACATTAACTTTGTGATATTATGCTATGTGACACAATGATCAGTTAAAAATGAACACGAGACAGATTTTTAACAGTACGAATCAAAATGTGATTCAGAGCATTAAAAAAAATACACATTACTTTTCAACATTAAGGGAGGAAATCTGGACAGAGGAATGAAAAAATGTCCAGTGAATAAGGCTCAAGGTATATATTAGTTTACACATATATCACTATTGGAAAATACATAATTCTCCCTGAATTTATACAGCAAACACCAATTTGCATTAAATATTACAAACATTCACTTAAAAAAATACAATTAAAACAATCTTCCTAGATTATATAAACATTAACAACTGTAATTGATAAACAGGTCCCTTCATTAACAACCTTTGATAAAGGCAAATTTGAAAATCAATACTAATAAATTTGTAAAACAAACAACTTATTTATTGCATTCAAATTCAAATAGAATATTAATATATTTATAAAAAAATACAATCATGCAGGAAATATCTAATCCTGCTCAGACATCAGAAAATATAGTAAACTATGTTTTTATACATGCAATTATTGTTAAATATTTTATTTTGAAATTCTATTAATAAAGGAAAAAATTAACTTATTTTTTTACACATTATTGTTATAGTGTTTAAGGAAATTACAAAAATTTTCCAGGATGCATAAAAATACAGTTCACAAGCTTGAAGATGTGTAATTACATACACATAACAAAGACACAGATATATATATATACATATATATTCACTGCTCTTAAGAAATATAGCAAATACAAACATAGGCACAAATATAACCACTGATAAAGCTGAAACTTACTGATGACCAACAACTGGATGACTGTAAGGCAATAACAATGTTGGTTGCTTTTTCATTTTGCTGCATCCAAGTTTAAAGTTTCTTGATATATTTTGATTTTCTTATGAGAATACAACAACTACTTAAATCTCCTCCGGCTTTTGAAAGTTCAGACAAAGGTATAGCCACTTTGTTAAAATCAATTTTATCTTCAAATACCTACAGTGTAGATAGACATATAAACATTTATATTTTGAAAGAAGTTTACAGTTTAAAATCAAAATTTTATGTACTAAAAAAGTGATTTAAAAAAAATTCAAAAAAAAAAAAATTTACAAAAAAAATGACTTTACAAACTAATTTATGACTTTCAAAACCTAAAAATACACATATATACAAATAAAAGGGAAAAAATAACTTTACAAATACAATTTTGGGTTATGATTACGCTTTGCATTTTTCAATACAATAACTTAATACAGTTTTACGATCAAAATCCTTTGATATTGCTTGCACAATCAGCAACAAAAGAAACGAGCTAAATCATTTAATTTCAAATGAAAGTTTTGTGCTACATTTGTAGTATTAAAATATGTAATGCTAGAATCAGAGCTTCAAGGTTAAATAAAATATATAATAATAATAATAAAAGCTTAATAATTAAAAAGCATCATATTCAATAGAGCATCAATTCAAGGCATTTCCATCACATATTTTTCAACATAATTTGAGAATAATAAAATTTTGCTACCATTTACATTATATCTATTTAAAGCATCATACGGAAAAAATAAAGCAGTGATTTTTCATAAACAGAATAATTTCTAAATAACTAACTATACATTTTTGAGTTAAATAATTTTTTTAAATTATAAATCTGGTAGTACTAATAATAAATTCAAAAAATAAATAAATGAAATCAAAATCGTAAAATGCTTAACTTTTAAAAATTACTTTGCATCAAATTGCTTATATATGCAATACATTTGCCAGCAAAAGATTTACATTTTGATTAGAGGTGATAAAGTGGTTGTGGCCGAAAAATTAAAAAAGCTTGTTTGTGATCACATCATTTATTCAAGCATACTTCTCATACAATGCCCAAAATACAGGAGAGGGAATTATTCAAAAATCAAGTTTTTATATACAGGGAAGGACAGGGAGAAACACATAAAAAATACAGTCACATGTCTAGGCAAAGGAATAACTAGTTATTTATAGAAATGACATCATTGTTAAGGGAATATTAATTCCTATTACTAAGGCCCATGAAAACCATTTAAGATTTTATTTCTTGGAATCGCCAATAAATCTAACAGAAATTAAAGGTCTAAAGAATCAGTAATAAACCAACATGTTTTTAATGCTTTAGAAAAAGATAGACATGTTCAAAATCGAGTATTAGGATTTATGAATTAGATGTTATAATAAAGGAGGTTCAGATTATGAGTAGATATTTTAATTTGTTATTACACACACACACATTCTAGAACTTCTTCACTTTTATTTCATTATACTATATTATTTATATATATATAGTCCAAAAAAAGACTCTTTTAGAATCTTCAATTTTAATAGCCGTACACCTCTGTTTCTTGCTTTGTCTGTTTTAATCCAACTTTTTTTCTTTTGTACCATTTATTTTTTTATATGTTTCTTAAAATCCAATTTCTTTTTTAGCTTTTATACTATATATAGATATATATATATATATTGTAATAATAGCTATTCTTTCATGTATGTCTCTCTGAAATGATCTCTAGCCTTACAAATGTAAGCACGGTTCAGATATGGCAGAGATGACATAATGCTTTAAATGTTATAAATATAAGAGCCCAATCTCTTATAAACCATATAAAAAAATATGCATCGAATCTTCAAACTACTTATACAAATACACATTGTTTTTTTGTTTTGTGTTTTTAAAGAATAAAATATATCATTGAGTAAAATCAACAACACAGATGTTTGTGCATCACTATACCAAACAAAAAAAATAGGCATAAAATTGACCCAATCACAATATATATTGCATATTAAGAGAATATATATTGCATCATATATATTGCACAATATATATTGCATATTCTTCAGAAACCATCATTTAATTTGAACAAGGAAAAAAAATAAGGTCTCATTTTTTTTTCTTTTTTTTTTCCCTTTAACAAAATTATTGAACATGCAAGATGGTTTATAGTTTTAAAATTAACATACACTTTAATAAGAAAAATAAAGAACAAACATATTCAACTGTTATTGTTCAGTTTGAGTTAGAGATCACATCTAAAATCATCTTTACTTTTATACAAATTTTCCAAATATATAAAAAAATGTTTTTAAACTTTTAAAAAGAAATTATCTATACTAATAAAAGAAAGAGTTTGTGCGTTTCAGCTATTCTGGCCAAATTAAGCAAACCAGAAGCCTGAAACTTGGCACGTAAAAGCTGCAGGTCATTATGCTATTAATCTCCAAGAGCTTTTTTTTTTCAAAATTCGCTTTAGATTTTTTTAAAATTCAATTTTTAAGCGATTTTTCAGCTAATCTATACTGATAACAGAAAGCTTGAGTGTTTCAGCTATTCTGGCCAAATTAAGCAACCCAGAAGTGTGAAACTTAGCAAGCAGAAGCTTAAGTCATTATGCTATTAACCTCAAAGAAGTTTTTTTCGAAATTCGCTTTAGAAATTTTTAGAAAATTCAATTTTTAAGCGATTTTTTAGCTGAATGAAGATCTGACGTCATCAGACATGTCAAGTCTTAACTTTGCGAAAATTAATGTTTAGAGCAGTTTTGGGGGGGGCGGCATTTTAGCACATTTTATTATAAATATATTTATTTATGGTCGTATCTATTCGTTTTTTACTCTTTGTGGTGGAATTACATTTGTTTTTCAAAAAAATCGTCATAAAAAATGTTTTTTCTGCGGTGACACTAATATATAATATATATAAGCACTACTAATAATAATTGTTATTCTTCAACACAAATATCAGTTTATTTTTTAAACAATGAAATTACCTTCACTTTTTATCTTTTTTTATCTTATGTGTTCAAAAATAATAATCTGTAGCAAAGTTCCTTTCTGTTACAAAAAATTTTATTGCTTTTCTTTGTTCAACAACAAGTTCTAAATCTTGCTTATTGTAACAATAAAGTAGAAAATCCTAGCTAGCAGTAAAACAAAAAGAAAATAGTACTAAATTAAACTAATTGCTATTAACAGTTTGGAAATATTTGAAAAAACTACCTTCAATTTATGTCAACAATTGTTATCAACCAGATTTTGGCATATTTTCTATATGCTGCTTTTTTGTACCTCATAGTTTTTATAACCGATAAATACTCATCTTTTGTTCTTATGGAAAGATAGTTAAACTTTATTCATCAAGAAGACCTTCACAGAAACTATAATTGGGATTGAATGCTCAGCAAAATAATTTTCTTTTGCACTTTAAAATTCAGAGTTAATGCAATTTTTGTTGTGCGGCATCATGGTTTAACTTTCCTTCTTACACACACAATCTGTTCTTCATATTTATTTTTAAAGATTTTATACATATACATTTCTATGACATTTTCTTTGGTTGAAAAAAAAAGATTATTGCTTTTCTTCCTTCCTCAGCAAATACTATGTTTTCATCATTATAGGAAAATGGATCAGATGCTGATCAATGTTCATCAGAATTTTTGTTGCATGGCGTCATGCATCAATTTTGCTTCTGACAATCTTCAAATATATAAATCTATTTATACTATTTGTAATCCAAAAGTGTTTGAGGAACAAAGATGCAGCTTGATACAATTTTCTCATATTTCTCTTTGGATTTCTTTAAAATTCATTGTTGATGTGGTTTTACATATCATGTATTCACGGTTTAACTTTGCTTCTGATAATATGTTTCTCATTTAGTTTTAAAAGGATCATATACTTTGTATATATACTGTTCATATATGATATATATATTTCAATTATCTCTATAATTAATTATCATTGTATTTCCTCATTTGTTTGTCCTTTGCAACAGAATAACAAATATTTTTTTAGTTAAAATATTGCAAAAAAGTATTATTTAAAAAAATTTTTACAAACAAGGTTTATTATTTCTCTCATTAGGTTCATTGTGGTTTTTTCAATGTAGGTCTGTTTTAGATAGATTATTTTGGTTCTTACTAATTTTAATTTTTTCGCTATTGTATTTCATCTAAATTTTATGTTAATTATAATATAGATGTTAGATAGTTTTACATCCCTTTAATTTAATGCTACAGAAAATTTAATTTAATGTTTTATTACAATGTAGGCTTATTTTACCTATTTTTTTTTTTAAATTTTAGTTTGTACTAATTTAATTTTTTTTTTCCAGTTGAAGGCTTCTTAATATATTATTTATAATATTATAGTTAAAAGATTTATCAGATAATTATTTTTTTTCTTTTTGTTTATCCATTTCAAGTTATTTCACTCACAGTTCCCATAGCAGAAACATACTACTGTTATTACTTTTCTGTTATAATTTATATTTATATTTTTATTCTTTCATTTCTATTTACCTTTTTAGCATGTTAATTTTCTCTCTTACATTCAGATATACGTTTTCATGAAATCCTTCTTTTCTGTGAAGTGAAATTGTATTGTGAATACTCATTAAAAAATTATTTTTTACTTTTGTATACACTGCTCTGCAATGGCTCTACCCTCTTTGAAATATATTATGTTTGCAAAAAAAGCTCAATTTTATTTATTTGAAAATTTAACCCATGCAAAGAATGGGTATTTCAGCTAGTATATATACATATACACTTGAGTCACATAAAATTTAACTGGAAAAAATATAACATGCAAGTAATGAATTACCTTCGTACTATTAGGAAATTCAGATCTATGAATAAGAGTTCCATTGACAAATAAACAATTAGCTGCTTGAGGATCAGGCACAGTGACAGTCTGATATCTATATGTAGCCTCTTGAGCCATACGCTAAAAACAATAAAGGGGAAAAATGTCAAAAGAAATTACAAAAACATTCAGCTTTAATTAAAGAAACTTGTAATAAAAAAAAATAATAAAACTATAAAATTATTATACATTAATTGTAAAAAATTTATATTAATAGCCAACAGCAAGATAAGCTATATAGAGTGGCCTCTGAAAAAAAAAGTTACAAACACTTCCGAGCTGAGGTTGAATTCCGACCATTCCACTCAAACCAAACTCTCTTTGATCCTCAATATATTCATCAAGAAGCTCAGACATTATGATCTATTAGGATGAATTAATCACCAACAGACATGAAAAGCAATTAATGAAGTAAGGATCTTTGCAAAAATACTTCATAACAATCAAGAGTTCCTTCATAAGCCAACACATGCACAGGTCGCTGTTACCACTCAGGGAAATGAAAGTTCAAACTTTGATTCCATATTCTCTAAAAATACAACAAGATAATGCAAGGCTATGTGTTGCACGTTGTGTACTGATTTAAATTGATAGGCAGGATATTTGATTGTTATCCTGGCCTGCATGGCCACCAGATCTATCACCCATTAAAAACATCTAGTCTTGAGTTGCTGACCCACCACCTTTCTCCAGCCAATATCGTTGATGGAATGTGCCACAGACTTGAAGCAGCATGAAATGAGTTGCTCATGTCTGTCCTCCAAGACTAGTTTGACTCGTGACAACTGTTTCTACTAATTTTGCGTCCCTGTAAACCCCCAAATTGCTTGCAAATTTAATCATTTTGTCTTCATGACATACTATTTATGTACAATAAATATCTTTTATATCTGCTTTTCTTCACTGTGTTGCAATTTTAAAGGCCAGTAGTGTAATAATTTGTTATAGAACTTTCAAATTTCCAATTATTATATTAGTTGGAGTTTGATTTTGCTTGCTTTTAGAGATCCATTACAATGATAAGTGAAATGAACATAACTAAATTTAATAAAAAATTGTTTATTTAAAAAGTGGCAAAGAAATTTTAGACATATGATAAAGTGTAACACCTCAGGCTTAACAAGTGCACAATGCATTTTAACAATATATACACTTAACAAATTACACAATCATCAACTCTAAATTTATATTCATTTTGGCAAGTATATACAGGTAATGCTGCATTAGTATCTCCCAGTGGGGCCGCCTGGGGCCAACCGGAAAAATTTGTTGCCTCTCTATTTTAATTATTAGTCAAGAAAATGAGTAAAAGTAAAAAAAGCAGCTGAAATTTTTTTTTTTATTGATTAAAAATGCACTTTTCATGTTTTTTTTTCACAGTAAAATCTTTTATACAATTGTCAATATCAAAATGTATGTCATGTTCAATTGCCAGAATAGCTAAATTTGTTAGACATGGACATAGTCGATCTGAGATAATTTTTGAATTTTAGCTTAGAGAAGCTTCTCTTGAAATTGGCATTACTGATGGCAGATGTTAAAAAAATATCAACATTATGACAATGTTTGGTAAGCCATCTACAAGTATTAACTCAATAATATATTTTAATAAGCCCAAAGAGCCAGACCTAATGAATTCTTTTTTATAGCCTGGGTCTGTTGCAGCAACAAAAGCATGTAGACGTACCCGTACGAAAGCATGTAGACTTTATTAATGTCTTGAGCAGCTTGATCTAAGTTCGTCCATGCTCAATATCACTTCAGGCCTTAAAAAAGCATATTTTTGTTCTAGATTCTACAACTGTTGGAATCTTTCTCGAATTTCAGTAGCTACTCTGTCTATTGAAGAAAACATTGTTCGCCTCATGTCATCTTCGTACAATATAACTCTGAACATCTTTACTTCTGTCACCAAGTATATGCTTCCCTGATCTTGAAGGTTCAAGATGAATCAGGAAAATAATTTCAGGAAGAGAAATTTCAAGCTCTTCACATAAACTTTTAGCATATATTAAAGCATCATTCATGAATTCCTCTCATTTTGCTTCTAATACAGTCTGTAAAGCACATATTTTTTTAGCAATTGATGAAGATTTAGTCCTTCTGTTTGCAAATAATTTTGAGCATCATTGACTTCACACAGTACTGGTTGCCAGGAGCCTAAGTAACATAAAAACAAATGCGATTTCATAGCGACTAATAAACTTCCTGCACCTGTGTGTGCATTAAAGCTTTCACTCGTTTCCGTCAGTTTCGTCGCGCAGGCGCGATTTTGAGTATGAAATATCTTTTTGAATTTAAATATTGTGGTGCCTGCCGCCGCCCCTTTTCTTACGCTGCCCGGGGACATGGCCCCCTCTGCACCCCCCTCCCGCTACGCCACTGGTATCTCCTAAGCAGTGTTGCTGAAGAAAATTATAGCATGCAGTGCTCAATTACTCTAATAAATTTTGAGCTCTTTTTTATAAAGACAATAAAAATTATTAACTAATTATTAATATAGCACTCAAAAGCTACATGAAGGCTATTTGCCATAGACCTCGCAATATGGCAAGGATGACCCCTCTCCAAACTTCCACACCATACCATCATGTGGACTCTTGGGTCTCAAAAGATTCACAGTGCATCAGCCCCTCTACATGGATGCTTACTACTCAGGTCTTTTATAGCATCAGGATTTGAACCTATGGCAAGACAGAAACAGCACCAACCCTGAGTTTGTGACCATGACCACTCTGCTGAAGCAACCACAAAAAACCTTTAAAGCACAAATTTAAAAGATGTGCGAGATGGGTTTTTTTGCTATTTTCAAATAATAATGAAACACACTAAGAATTCACCTATTTAAAATAAAAACCATTACCAAGTTATGTTCATTTAGAAATGTTTAAGAATAAATTCACATATTCTTTCATTAAAAATAATTACTTCCAAAAACAGTTAATTCTTTTTCCAATGTGTGAAATGTTATACAGCAAAAAATACACACTGTACAGAAAAAATGGTTACAAAATTACACAACCAAAACATATATTATCTTACAGAGAAATTAAAGTAAAATATAAATCATGATATATGTTTCATTTAGCCTAAGAACTCATCTTAATTCAAATAAAGTAAGAACTGAATACAAATAGTTCATTCAAAATTTGCGATCCATTTTTTCTCTTTTCTGCTCTATTAATATTGAAAATTCAGACAAATTATAGAAGCTGAAATATGGTGGACAAGGGTAAATTTTTTTTAACATTGTGTTAAATAAACATAAAATTTGCATCACTTATACTCACCAATAACTAATCAATGTACAAAAAAAAAAATGATTTTTAACACATTGTTAATAAAATAAAGAAATATTAGTTTCCAAAGATATGCTTAGGTGTAACCACTTGGTCAATGTCCTCATAATATCTCCAGTTCAGGTTAAAAGCTAAATCGTTAACTAAGTCTGAATACTACCATCAGAGAGAGATCAAATTTACTAAAATTACAATATAAACACTCTTTTAAAGTTACATTAAGTTTAATGTAAAAAATGTTTCAGTTTTTGATAGCTTACAAGTAAACAGCAATATATATATATATTTGATAATAAACAAATTTATTACTACTATGTATTAATCTCATCAGGCATATGTTTGCAAAGCTAATCCTAAAAAAAAATTTTTTTTTTTTTAAATAAGGGCATTTTATACAATAATTTAATATATTCAAAGGCAGATTAAGGTAGCTGGAGGCCCTTGGCAGTAACAGGTTTGAGGCCTATTGGCTAGAGCCAAAAAACTAAAACGAAGAAAAGATTTGTTGACCTTAATTTCTCAAAAAATGTATTCCTAATAATAAAACTCAATGACTAAAAAAAAATCTTAACTGTATTTTTAAAAAAAATTAGAAACCTAACTAAAGAGAGCTTGCAATTTTTCTATACAACTTTATTCCTTGATTTCCGTTTACAAATTCATCAATTATTTTTGTCATATCTATTTTGTCCAAAACATCTTGCTATATACATAATATGGCCATGTTGTTCAATTTCTCTTCTCTCTCATAGTACTTCTGAAATATTTTTTAAAACACTCACCTAATGCATTCGATATCGATATTGTTAAAATATATTAAAAAGTATCTCTTCTTTAGGATTTCTCTTACAGCTTGATAAATTTCTAGGGGTGTCTTCATCGTATCTTTGTTTTCTTTTACAAACAGTAAAAACTGATCCAATTCATATAGTCAAAAATTAAAAGATTCAATATCGTCTTGGTAAGTTTTCTTTAGTTTTTGTGTAGATTTCTTCTTAATTTCAGGTAATAATCTCTTGTTAAAAAATAAAGTGAAATGATCTTCTACAGTTTCATAACTCTCAGCTCTTCAGAATAGTTCTGCTCTAGCCCTATCACATATAACAAAATGAATTCACTATAAAATTTTCCCTTTTAAAAAATTCATAATCGACTTTACTATCATCAAAAATAATTTCTCTTTTGTTGCCAGCGAGCTTATCCAGCTTCCTCTTCAAGCAAGAGCCTTGATAAATCAGTTGCTCTTAGTTCCATTTATCCAAATTAATTTCTGAAATTTTCCATACAATTTTCTACACATTTTATTAGACTAGATCCATTTAATTCATTCTCAGCATATTGCAATAATTTGCCTAGTAGCATTTATTCTCTGGAGAGAGTATAGTATTCCAAATCATGGTCATTTGAGAAGTTTCATATTTGTCTATCTATTTCAAAACACAAGTTGACTCCAGTATTATGGGTTTTTCCCCCCATTCGTATTACGAGGATTTCACAGACAGGACCATTTTTGATGAGTAACCTTTTTCCTCTCGGTTGCTGGATATTTGTTGGGAGTGATTTCGTGAAAAGTGACAGATGTGTGTTACAGGATGTGAAGTAGCGCACGCTACTTGATTTAACCACTGAGAGTGTGTGGCTATGTCTTTTCGCTACCCTTGCATGGGGGTCCAACTCTAGTAGCCATCAAGCACTCGAGCGCTTGACTCTAAATCCGTTAGTCACAATATTGGGGGACATAAGTGTGGCAGAATGCTTATTTGAAAATAGACAAACAGTGATTTCGGTGGTTGTATACATTTCTTCCAATCAAACAGTTAAAAAAAATTAGATTTCCTGCATTTTGTACTTTTACCATATAACAAAGGTGGTTCTGCTCTTTTAAAAAAATTATCACTCACTTCCTCTGATTTTGAATGGTGGTTTTAACTTTAACTTCAGTTTGCCAAAAGCTGAGCCGCTCACAGCTTTTATGAATGATGAACTCAAACTCAAAATGAACATAAATTAGAATGTTTCGACTGCTAACAGTGGTATTGTTACTGACGCTGTTTTCCAACGGTTTTTAAATACTTTGAAATCACAAGTATATGTGTTAGATTTTAATTACCATAAATCTATTGTCTCCGCTCTTCCCCAAATTGAACAAGAATAATTATTCGATAGAAAATTATTTCCAATACCCGCAATTTTTATACCCGCAATTTTTTTTTTTTTCATATTTTTTTCAGGAAAAAAGTTAGTATTGTGTATTTACCACAATAACATGTCAGATGTTACACATCATATGCAACTACTGTAAGACTAGTTTCTTTTTTTATTAACCCTTCAAGCGGTCTGCACGTAAAATTCCGCCATTCCAGAGATGCTTTTTCTGCCTTCAAGCAAGATTCCCAAAAGCGGCCGAGCCGCATTCTTAAAAATACGGCTCAACCGCTTTTGAGAACCCCACCTGAAAGCAAAAAAATATGTGCGGTGCATTTTTGAAGCATCTCCAGAATGGCAAGACTTTAAGTGCAGACCGCTTAGAGGGTTAATCACTAACAAGCTATTAAAGCCTAAATTCAATTTGCTTGAAATAGTCTGCTTTGAACTAGACATATTTTTTGTCACACAACTTCATTTTGTTTCATTTATCTTCCTTAGTAAAATACACTGATGGAAATAAAAATTCCATTACCAAGAAGGAGTTGTGCTGTATCAATGAAATTTGGTATGCGTGTTTATACATCTGAAAGATGACTTTGATTCAAATTTCGCATTTCCTGCAAAAGTGTGCTGCTAGTAGCACCATTTTGAGGATGCAAATCAAATGTACTTTAAAAATGCTTTATTAAGTTTGTGAGTGTTGTTTATTGTTGAGATTTGACATAGTGCTGTGTTCCTCAAACTGTGGGCAGTGATAAACCTAAATGGGTGGCGCAGGCATTTCGAAAAAATGAAAATAAAAGATTACTTTAAAAAATTATTAATTTACTGAAAGGAAGCAAAACAAAATACATTGACATAATAAAGAATAAAATATGCATTTACACTGATATAATATACTAATAAATGCATTTGTGATAGTTGATTTATCAATACTAACAAGGAGAAGGCACGACTAAGGAAATTCATTTCGGGCCGAGACTTGGAGTAATAGAAGTACTCCTTTAGGGTGTTCAACCCTTAATGTAATTCCGTTGAATGGCCAGTCAATTTGGAGAAAACAGCGTTTGAAATTCATGCTTAGCTTTTATACAATTAAGTTTCAATTTTTTTCACTGGCCCAGTGGCTCAATTGGTAAATCATCTGCCTTCAATGTGGTTGGAACCAAGTTCGAATCACGCGAAAAACATTTTTCTTTGAATTCCTTTAATTATTTTTTTAAATAAACTTATTTATGAAAGATTTATTAAATATTAAATGATATTCTACGTAATTATTTTGCATTTTATTTCGTAAAAAAATTTACTGTAATTATATGAATATTTATATAATGTTTAATAAATAAATTTTTATATAAATAAATGATATTTATAATAAAATATATAATAAATATTGAATGATATTTTACATAAAATTATTTATAAATAGTTTTATAATGTGAAATACAATATACTACAAATGAAATATTATATATATATAAAAAAATAATTTATAAAATTTATTTTATTATTATTAAATTAACTATTTCATAATTATATGAAATACTTAATAAGTGCTTTTCAAATAAATCTATTTAATTTTAAAAAATTTATTTAATAATTTTAATAATTGTATTTAAATAATTTTAATATTTTTAATTAATGGTAATCAATGAATTGTAAATATTAATTAATTATTTTAATAAATATAAAATAATTATTTTAATTAATGTTAATTAATTATTTTAATTAATATTAATTACACACATCTTAAATTAACATTAATTACTTTTAAATAATATTAATTTTAAATAATTTTAATGAATAATTAATTTTAATTAAAAATACTTTTAAATAATTTTAATCAATAATACTTTTAAGTAATTTTAATTAATAATCAATTTTAATTAATAATAATTTTAAGTTATTTTAATTAATAATTAATTTTAAGTAATTTTAATTAATAATAATTTTAAATAATAAATTTATTTACTTATCTTTTTAATTTATAAAATACAAAATAATTACATAAATACCATTCAATACTTAACAAACCTTTAATAAATAAATTTATTTAATTTTAAAAAATAATTAAAGGAATGGAAAGAAAAGGTTTTTTGCGTGATTCGAACTCGGATCCAATTGCATTGAGAAGGCAGACGATTTACCAATCAAGCCACTGGGCCGGTGAAAAAAATTGAAACTTAATTGTATAAAAGCTAAGCATGAATTTCGAATGCTGTTTTCTCCGAATTGACTGGCCATTCGACGGAATTACATTAAGGGTTGAACACCCTAAAGGAGTACTTCTATTACACCAAGTCTCGACCTGAAATGAATTTCCTTAGTCATGCCCTCTCCTTGTAAATTAAGAAAAAGTTTAGTAATTACTAGTGGCTCTAATATGGACTTGTGATATACAAAATTTAATACTTATCTTGATGATTTGTATGGTTTATAACTAAAGTCGTATAGTAGCTTTAGCATCAAAGTAGATTATAATTGCATTCAATATATTGTTATTGTATGAAGGGGGGCACGATGAAAATTATGACTGAAAATTGGGTTGCAAATGTTGAAAGTTCGAGAAACACTAACAAAGTGAATTGTAACTAGACCTGAATAACTTTAAGAGGAAGTAATTATCAACAACTCGCTGAGTTTAAAAAAGGTAATACACTGCTCAAAAAAATTAGGGGAGCACAGGGATTTAACGAACTTAATTATTTCTTCTGACAACTAACACCAAATGAAACATCCAAACTTTAAAGTGTAGTAGAAAACAGAAGAAAACTTCAGACACAAATCAACATTCATGACATCAAAAATCAGAAAAAGGATATAAGAGCAGAAATAATGATTTCGTAGAAACTCTCATTTTTCGTTGTGTATTAAAGGGTTCTATTCGGGCTTATACTAATCGTCTAGGTGAAAATACCTTTAACTGTAATATTAGTTTAAAAACTTCTTTACAAAGAGAGAACTTGATTTATGCAAATGCAAACTCTATTTAAGTACCAGTCGCTTAGTAGGCCAAGAAATGATTAAGAATTGATCGTAAGTTGAAATCCAAGTGGTCGTGGATCATAAGATTAATCATAGAAGAAGAAACTCCAGAATAGTGGAAGGTGCCAACTTTACATCTGAATGAGCTATCAATACTTCTTATTGCTCCTCAGGTTTAGTTATATAGGGGATTCATAGTGTTAAAAGTTAAATAAAATTAGTTATTCTAAGCTAATGTCTGCTGCTTACTCAAATCCCCTTACACCCGCGACCTTTGGGTCGCAACAATCTCAGTGGCAAAATTAGAAATTTCAACTGTTGTCTTAGGAAGAGGTTAATAGAAAATATCACAATAATGTGAACTACTGAAATCCATGGCTTGACCACTATCAGGAGACTGGAATCCAGGCAAACATAAAGGACTGTAGTGGACGTTGTTGGAGTAAAAAAAATGCCATTGCAAGAGTGTGGCATATGGTCGTACACACGCAACAACAGCAAATAATATATCCTGTTAACAGCTTGTCGAGACAGAACAGCAAATGCTACACAGATTCAAAGACAGTTTCTGTTGTTTCTCAAATCAACCAATCAAAAATAGAATGCATGTGGTTGGTCTGTATATGTGTATCCATTGATAGCAAGACACTGAACGACCCAAAGAAAAGGAGGCTTTTCATTATCGAGATTGGATGCAAATTGAATAGTCAAGTGCTGTTTACAGATGAATTCCAATTCAGTTTACAGTGCGACTCCAAACATGTTTTGGTATGACAAGAAAGGAGAACTTGAAATAGCCTTATATTCGATCAAAGGAAAGAGCACATTTACCAGGTGTATGTAAATGAAATGAGACGATTTTTTTTAAAAAAAGCACAATAAATTTGCGAAAACTGTTAATATTTCTTTATTCCAAATAATATCCATCGCTAGCTACATATTTTTCCCATCTTTCGGGGAATTTGTGAATACCACCCCAAAAAAATGATGGGTCTTTTGAGGCCAGCCAGTCATCAACCCAAGATTTGACATTTTCGTAAGAAGTGAAGCGCTGGTCAGCCAATGCGTGTCCCAATGATGCAAATAAGTGGTAATCGGAAGGAGCCAAGTCTGGCGAATAAGCCGCATGAGCTAAGGGCTTCCAGCCGAGCGCCTTAACGATGTCCTTGGTCGGTTTAGCCCGGTGGCTAGGTGCGTTGTCATCAAGAAAAATCACTTAGTGCTGCCGTTTCTTGTATTGCTCACGTTTTTCAGAGTATAACATCGTTCAATTTAAGTAATTGTGGCTTATAGCGATCAGTATTAACGGTTTCGTTGGGTTTGAGAGGCTCATAATAGATTGGTCCCTCCTGATCCCAGAAAATACACAGCATTGTCTTGCGGCCGAAGTGATTCGGCCTTGCGGTCGATTTAAACGGCTGTCCGGGGTCAACATATGACCGATTACGCTTGGGATTCACAAAATAAATCCAAGTTTCATCGCCAGTCACAATATGATGGTGATATGATTTGTGTTTGTAGCAGGCAAGCAACATTTCGCACGTGAGTTTTCGGTTTTCCTGCTGACGGTCCGTTAGCTCGTGTGGTACCCATCTACCGACCTTTATTATCTTGACCATTGCTTTGAGACGACAGGAAACAGTGCTTTGGTCAACATTTAATTATTCTGCAAGATGTTCTTGCGTTTGGCCACCATCTTCATCGAGTAATGCTTGCAATTCAGCATCTTCAAATTTTTTGCTGATCTGCCACGATCCTCGTTTCTCAGATCGAAATCACCATTTTGAAACTTCTCAAACCACATGTAGCATTGCGCACGGCTCAGAGCATTGCCACCGTATGCTTCTACAAGCATTTCATGCGATTCGGCAGAATTTTTTTTCAGATGGTAACAAAAAATTAATGCTGTTCGCAAATCGTGGTCGGAAGGCATAAAATACGACATTTTCAAAACAGTAAAAAAAATACAATGCACGCTGAAACTCGTCCAAATATAAACTAAACATGAGTATCAAAGGTCAAACTATAAAAAAATCACGTGTCACGGTTTTGTATTGTTTGCATATGAGCGTGGCGACATCTGTTAGCAATCAACTCATTTGATATGCATACACCTGGTAGGACGAGATTGTAGGCTGGAATCAGCAAGGGAGGATGAATAGACTTGCATATCATTCAGAATGGCAATTTGATGGCTCAAATGTGTGCAGACGAAATCCTGAGACCCCATGTCATGCCAGACACCCTGTGATTTCTTTCTTTAAATGCAAGATAATGCCACACTTCATACAGCTTGTCATGTGCACAGCTTTCTTGAAGCTGAAATATAGTGTATAAAGTGGATAGCATATTCTCCTGATCTTAATCGAAATGAGCGTTTGGTACACATTCGGACAATGCATTGCGGCAAGATCAAAGCCTTCTGTTACTAGGAGAACAAGACTTCGTCAAGAGTGGAACATTATTCCCCTAGGGCTCATTGATAGCCTCATCACATCCATGCAAAACAGGTATGTGACAGTCATAGCAGTTTAGGGGCCCCATATACCGTATTAAACATCGCATATCATTACCAAACAATCAGTTTTTTTGTTATTTACATGTAACCAAATTGTTTCTCCAGACCATCATTTCATGCTCTTTATACCATTCAAAGAATTCAAGGTCCCATACAATTTTTTTTTTTTGCTTCTTTTTGTCTGTATTGCATTTTCCTACACCTGTATTCTCCATTTTATACCCATGCATGGCTCCCACGCAATGGTTTCTTCACTTTTTTTTTGTTTGCTCCCCTAATTTTTTGAGGTTAAAAAAGGTAAGAATTTATTTTCACAATATTGCAAAAAGACTTGGAAGGAATGTATCTACTGTGCATGATTTTTTGCAGCAGTGGTCCCGGGAAGGCAATATCTCAAGAAAACTATCATCCAACCATTCATGGGTCACCATTGACAGAGATGGTTGGGGAACATCGTAGTGCATCTACAGCAGAAATTAGGGGGGAGGGGGTTGCACCAAAGTGGCACAGTGAACTATAAAAAATCAATTGCTTTAGAAATAAAACTCCCAACCAATAGCGATAATACCATTAACTCTAAATCACTGACATCTGTGACTTCAGTGATGATACGCTAGAGATCATTGGAGAGCGGAGTGGCGATGAGTTGTGTTCTACAATCAAAGCTGTTTCTGTCTTGCTGCCAGTGTTGACTGTATATTGATAAGATGGCCAGCTTAGCACCTGTGAACAATCTTTCTGCCACATAGATACACTGGGTCTGCACTTAGAGTTATGGTCTAGTGCGAGCAATTTTCTTTTTGATTGCAGGAGCACTCTCAAGGTTAATTCACACATGCACAAGTACATCAGTCTGGTAATTCAAACTGTTGCAATCTGATGCATAAATATCATTCAAAGGGCGTTTTCTAACACGATAATGTGCACCCACTTACCCTGTTGTACCCAACATGCCCTATAGTGTCAACGTGTTACCTTGGCCTGCTAGATCTCCAGATCTTTCTTCAATTGAGCATGAATGGGACATTAATGCACAACATTGACAGCGTCATCTACAACCAGAATAAAACCTTATATTGACCAACAAAGAGTAACAGGTATGCAAATTTTTCCCACAAACTGATACCCGGCACTTGTACGACACATTGTATGCACGTTTGCATGCTTGCATTTAAAATTTCGGCAGAAACACCGGCTTTTAATGTACCATCATTTCACATTCGAAATGGCTCTTCTCTCACTTACAGTAACCTGCGGTCTTGAAACTTAAGTCAATTAAATATGTTACCTACACAAATATATTGCTAAGTTTCATTAGTCTAAATAATTTTCTGGACATTGAAATTTTTTTCTATTAGTGTAAGATGTATCAGAGAGAAACTGTACAGTTGTAAACTAAAAATGAACTTGTTAGGCTTAAATAATATTGTTTGTTCGAAATTAAATTTGTGTAACAAACACATGCAACATTTTTGAACAGATCACAGCAATACAGACTAAGGAGGAAGAAAGATGGCTAGGGCAGCTACTCGACTTAAGTCCATGGGAAGTCATTATGGTTGCAATATTGGCTCTTTTTGTTCCACGCTGAATTTGTAACTGAAATCCATCAAGCTTGGGGCCCCTATTGGCCCTGGAGGCCTCTAGCAGCCGCCAGGTCTGCCAGCCACTTAATCCACTTCTGAATACTTTAATAAAGTAAGTATTTTCTCAAAAAATATTAGATAATATTGTCATAACTTTACTAAGGGAAGATATGTAATTATCTTAATATACTAGAGGAAAAAATACCTTTAAAACACTTTGAGCTTCATCAGAAGCAGAGACACAAATTATATCAGGACCAGCAATAGATAACAGTGATTTAAGATGATGCTTTCCAGGAACTTTAACGGGTGTCACAGGATATTCAGGAAATGCATCAGCAACAGCTCTTGCACCAGCATCATTGGTTCGTTTAGATAAACCAACAAAAAATTCTTTTCCTGCATCAAGATAAAAAGGGGGAAAAAAAACTTAAACACAATGGTAAAACAAAATGTGATCTCTTCATAATACAATAAATATTTTTGATATTACAAAGTTTTAATGGCAACAAATTAAAGATAGTTATACTCCAATATCAAAAATAATTCATTTGTGATTTTAAAAATTAAATAAACACAAAAATGCTATCATAACATTAAAAAACAAAAATTATTACATAAATTGCAATTTATAAATACTGATACTCTTCCAATATGAATTCCTGAAGTTAATAAAACTAGAACATTTTAAACTATGATTTTCAAATAAAAATTATTCCCAAACTAAAAAGGATTAATCTATAGAAAAAATTACTGCTCATTTCTTTGATTAATTATAAAAATTCATTCAACTGACTTGCAGGGCTGCTTTTCCACTTAGGCACACTAGGCGCATGCCTAGAGTGCAAAAGATTTGAGGGCACAAAAAAATTGGAGGGTGAAAAAAGAGAAAAATTAAAATTACAGCAAACGTACCACCGCCTAGTGAATCATGAGAGAAACATTTTTGCCCTCAAGAGAGTAGACTGAAATGAGATCTACTATGGAAAATGAAAAGCTTAACAGTTTGATGTTGCTATGCACTCAAAATGATATTGCAATGGAAATTGATTACAATGAAGTAATTAATGATTTTCTCGAAAAAATAATATGTTTTGCGAAGAAAATATTCGTTGTACAAGTACAATGACAGTGACTCAACAAAGAATAGGGATATCAAAAAATAAAAGATAAAACAATAAGTGATGAAAAAGATGATAATAAACAAGTTGAAAACAGTTCATATAATAATGTATACTCTACACTCAAATTGCAAATAATTTCATTAATTTACTGTATTAATTTACAAAAGGGTGGGTGGTCCGTGATGCCATAAAGTAAGAAATGAACAAGAGCGGCCAAACCATATCACTATTATTTCCTTACACAACTGTCAGTTCATAACACTGCGGGTTCATAGGTGTTGGAAAATGGAAAGACTATTCAAGTAAAAAAACAAAGAAAAGGAAAAGAGTAAGAAAGTTAAGGGAAAATCCCTCCCAAAACAAAACAGGAAAAGTAAGAACTGAAGGAGGAAGAGGGTTGCTCTGGAAATAGGGAGGAGGTGTATGGAGGTTTAAATCGGCCCTCTTGGTGATAATGACGCCAACTTGGTAACCCTAATTTGATACACTAGATATTGTAAACCTAGCTATTTCTGGAATTTTCGTATTGGGCTGGAGGGAAAGTTCTGTCGTATTTTAAATAGGTGATTTTTTTCTTGTAAATAAAAAAAAACATCTGGCTAGCGAGTCATTTGGATTTTTTTTGTTTTGTTTCTTTAGCTGCTGTATAAT